>LTAE01003870.1:0-32634 GCA_001647135.1 Pontederia paniculata | reverse complement strand
CTTATTCATATCAATTCATATCACTTATCATTTCTTTCTAGCTATTGTATTTGCTTGTCAAGACCATATGAATTTACCATCATAATAATTACTCATTCATCTTCCAATTTTTTTTTGTTAAGTAATCAATATTAATCAAATTGCATTTGTTCCATCGATGAATAACATCTTCGATTTTGTTTCCCCTCCATATTGAGCTATAATTTTTAAACTACTAAGATATGTAGTTTATCTCATTATTCTTCAATTGCTCTTTTATACTTGTAATACACATTTCTTTTCAAGGAAGATTCTCTTAATCTCATTATCATTCACAACACATGATCAATTTCTAAGTCCATCATATAGTCACATTTTTTTCCCACATGATGTCACTTTACTCATCAATTCCTATTAATCACATTTTCATTCTTTTGAAATCAAAGTTTAGGCATTGTTCTTCTTGAGAATTAATACTTAATAAATTTTAAATTCCAAGCGGTTTGAGACTATGTATTCTTTATATCAAATATGCCATAACTCTCCTGCCCTTGCACATTAATCATTATCATCCTATATGGAGATACCAAAGTAACATTTTTTTCCTTCATCTTTACCATTCCATTCGAGTCATTATACACTTTATCAATAATAAATCATCATCTCATATAATGTCTTATGTCAATCTATGTCTTTAGACTTCATTGTCATTTTTGGATGAAATAGCTAAATATCCTAGATCTTCTAGTTAAAATCAACTAGACAATAATATGAACTCTTTGAATTCATTATCTAGTCTTTACTTAAGTCCTTTGCTTACTCTATTTTCGTTAATCTTTTAAATCATCACACAGTTATAAGTATAATTAACTTATGTATTCTAGCTCATGAAGTACATGATCACATCATTCTTATGATATTATAATATCACATTAATTCCTTGATCTTAATCAAGTAACTCTTAATTTCTTTCACATAACTTATGCATAATTCTCAAACATCTAAATGCATAAGACATCTTTATAAATCACTTCTTCAACACATATTCCATAACTTTTCATACTTCTTTATATATCATCAATCATCATTTCAAATCGATGCTTATCATCCTTAGACATGAGGTCATGGTAATTCTTTAATCATAAGCAATCCTCATGTGACTTGGTCTACTCAAATAACCATAATTTCATCAACAAAGGGTATTGATTAAATGTCAATGGCCAATGTCGCGATCATTCCACACAACTTCTATGGATGTGAGTGTAAATAAATTGACTTCTACATTTGAATCATCAAGCTTCTTTTCTCAATTTTATACAACTCCCTTTCAATAGCATGATTTAATATGATCATAGCAACATTATGCACCTTGACAAATTATACCTATCGTCCAAACTTGAGTCATAACTCAAGGCATAAACATTTTATTTTCTTTGATTCTTGTTGTTGTTTTTTTTCAATAGTAGCATCATTATTCATCCAAGCTAATGGATTTCACAACTTATGACTTTCTATGTTACTTTTAAGAAATTTAACAATGTCGTCGATTCAATTTCTATTCAATATCTTAATAGTCAATACTCTTTCATGACTTACTTTTCATGGTACCATTTCGAATAATCTAGTTTCTATTCAAAGATTAGACTATACTCTATCCATTCCATAAACATCATGTCTTAATTTGATCATGTTATCACGTGACAATATTTACAACTCGATCATGCTATACTTTAGTAGCATCTTAGTCTTTCAATCACATGTCTATGTACAATTTCAATTGATCCTCAATATGATCAACCACCTGCAGGATATGTGCAGGGAAAATCCGTCCCATGAGCTTGCGCCCAGTATGTAAGTCATAACAATACGAATGACACATTGTCATCCTTTAGGATTATTTAACTCTTAGTCATTTAATCATGATACAATTTAATACCCTAAATCAATGCTTATTATATCATACTTTATATGCTTTAATAACAATATAAACAATAACAATGATAATGTTCATAAGTCATGCGATCAATGTAAATATGATATCAATATTATCAATAGATAATAATGATTAAATCGTTATATCTTGGGACTTTAACTATTTTCATATCAATAACAATGACTAACATGGACACTCAATATATTAGACTTCCTAATGTTCAATATCAATAACAATAGTGTCCATGCTTGACTTATCTTATTTGTTGTTATTTGATGACCGAAAGCCCCCTTTGTGACTTCCTCAAGTCGTCCCCATATGAAGCCGTTCTCATCAATATGAGTCATGCTCATTACAATAACAATATGGATCCGTGATCCATCAATAACAATATCGATATGGTTCCTTGAACCATTTATCCATCAACCATCAAATGAACAACCATATGTTCAATTCAATCAATAATGAAATAAACTTTACTAGCATATGAAAGTCCTAAGTTTCAATGTGACATGACAAGGTTTCTTGGAACAATTAAGTTGATATGTAATTCATGTACATTAGATATATCCTTAAGAACACAACTTAAAAGCATCATGTGAACATCATACCATGTGCATACCTGCTGTACACTTCAGATATTAACAATAATGATATCATTTATATAACATGAGCAATGTCATATGACAAGTATCAATCTATTCAACTTATTTTACCATTTGACACATTTTCAATCAGAAATTCATAGTTCCATTTAGATCAATCTAAGTCATGTGAGATCAATTCTAATTGAAGGTACATTTAAACATCTAATGGTAATCTAAGTATCATTTCATAATAATATCTTTCCAATTTACTATATATTATACAAAACAGTGATGATATAATTCGGAACAGCTTGATAGAGTCTCAGTATTTAGATCATAACTTCCCTAATATAACTTAGAATGAGTTAAAACTAATTGCTGTGTAAACTAGACTTCAATATCTACGTTTTGACATATCATTCATGATTTTTGGACAACATTAACCCCTCCAAAACCTAGTCGAAATAGAGGGTATCAATTCTGGACAGAATCACATATGTTGTTACATTTCAATGACTACAATAATCCACATGAATCCATAACCCCTTATGCTTAGCAATAACAATTATCTTAATTCATTCATACTTATAGATGAGAAGGATTAAATTATCTCCTTACATACTTTCTATAATTTTTCATTTCTTTAATGTTCTTTCTCTCTTTGCCCCAACTTGATATTGTTGTTCCTTCTCCAAAAACTCCAGCAGTAATCCTTGGACATTTTCCTTCTCTTCTTCATCTATACAATGGAGAAGAAGACCCTTCTTTCTAGTTGTTTTTGTGTATGGGGCGGATTCAACAATGAACCATCATAGAAAGTGGATGGAGAGAGAACATAGAGAATTTCATAATGCCTTTGAATAGAGTTATGGGTAGTGGTTAACTTGAGGGCTCATTAGATGAATGTATTATTAGTGGATTATGAGATCATCATCTACTATGATATTAACTTATTTTTCTTCCTTTTTCCTTTTCTTTTTCTGTTTGGGCAGGTATTACATTAATTATGCGATGAAAAATTAAATTTGAAAAATATAAATTTACTCGTCAAATGAAAAGCTCAATCGGTATATATGAAATTAACAAGGGTAAGATTGAACTTTTCGTTGTTACAGAAAGAAATAAAGTAAAAATAAAAATAAAAGATGCGGCTTATAGGAGGCGAGAGAGGTGTTCGTCTTTCTCCTCCCACCGCTCCATCAAGCCGCGACGGAAGGGAACCAAGGGAAAGAAATAAGCGCCGCAAACACCATCGTCCGATCCGCCGCCGATCTCCGTCGCCGGTGAAATCGGGTATTACCACGAACTTCGTCTCGTCGAGGAGAAGACGTACGTACCAACTCGGGAATTTGTCGTGCCTCGTGGAGGGAGCATTTGAAGCTCGAGATCGACGAAGGGTTCTCACCATCGGAAACCGATTCGTCCTGTGTTTCGTCCGATTTCTTGCCGGTGAGTACTAGGACGATATGGTCTGTGAAGATTCGATTCAGATCTAAATCGAGTTTTGTATGTTTTTAGTTATCCGTTTTGGTTTCGTTGTCACCGGCTGTCGGATGTCAAGAGGGATTCATTTTGACATTGGTGAGTGCATCTTGGTGAATAGAGATATGTTTCGAGGTCGATTAAGATTTGAGGGATGTGTTATGTCATATGTATTCAGTTGGACAATGGTTGGGGATTCTTATTGTGGTTTCACGGGAAAAGGCCGAAATTTTAGGTGAGTTAAACGATTCTGTGTACTATTCCTTCTGGATTGATACGAGATGCAATGGAATTTTGATTGATTTAGTTCCATTCTTATTACTTCTGGATACTAGTTGAAGTGGTAACATTCTCGCCTAAAATCAAAACAAAGGGACGACGGTGAAGGTTGCGTGGTCAAACTTCCCGCTAATGTTGTTGTGACATATTACAAGTCGATTGAGTGTGCAGCAAGGGGAAATCAACCAATAGGAATTTCTGGTTGGGTAAAAATTTCAGCAGCTGAAAGATAAATTTGTTTTTGCATTATGTCAGGTGATGATCAATTGATATATAAGATCTGTTGTAAACATGATAGTAAATGAAATGCAATCCTTCAGCAACTAATTTGCATGCAAGTGATGTTTACTGGTATCAGTGAATAGTTTTGTTAATAATGAAAATGTTAATAATACTAGTCAATTAGTTTCGACCTTGAGATTGAGGTTTCTATGGTTGTAGTGAAACGTAACATGATTGTGCTAAATGGATGAATCATATATCATACTCATTCTTTTTCATAGTTGCTAGAGTAGTATATTAACTATTGTAAGGTTGAGGAAGCTGGAAACCGATATTTTCTTTCTGTATCTTTAGTAGTATAGATTATGGTAATTGATACACTAGTTATTGTAGCATGAATGATTATTAATATGTATATTGTTTAGTCCATATAACTGATATAATATTGGTGTTATGTGCATACATTAGGCTGTCGGCTACCAGTTACTGTAGCATATCTCACAAATTACTGTAGCATACATATAATTTTAAGGTAAAAGGAATATACAGCTCAGGTTTTGAGCTGTACCTTGCAACTCTATCATCGCCCATTCATCAATTTGATGAGAAAAATAAATAAAAATATTTTTTTATGTTCCCTCTTTTCCTAATGCAATCTTTTCACTCCCATAAAAAGAAGACCTCTCACTCTCTCTCCTCTCAGTTGGATGGAGTCTGCGAACAGAGGAGCAGAGTGGATGCTTGCTTGCCCCTTTCTCCTCCTCTATTCAGATTTCAAAGGGAGGGCACTCCACTTATCCCGCTCTCCAATTCTATTCTCAGTCGATTGAGCGGAGGAAGGAAGAGAGTGCATCTCCTTTCCAGTCAAGGGAGAAAATTGCAGAGATCATTGTTTTCCTCTTACATGAGGGCGGGAGGTAGGAAGGGCATTGCAGATATCATTTTGTTTTCCTCTTGCAGGAATGTTGGTGTTGGCTTTGGAACATTACGTGTCTTCGTCACGATGCAAATAAGAGAACAATTAATCGGCGATTTTAATCTAACGGAAGAAATTAAACGGCTGTAAGTAACAACCCAAGGGGCATGCTCTACAATCAGGGCCCTTAATTTTTTTTAGAATGAAAAAGATGGTTGCGAAGCTCTGCAACCATCCATATTTATTGATGGAAGGGAGGGTTACATGTGATTACAAGATTACAATGATATTACAAATTAGCACTCTATCCAATCTCTCGCCATCTGTCTCACAAAAGATGCCATGTTCTCTACGTAGCTTTGTTTTTGTCTAAATATAACACCATTACATTGGGGCCATTGATCTTGGTCCATTATCTATCCAAAAGATGAGGAGCTCTGCCCTATCTAATTAAGTGCTTCCGCGCCCCTGATAATTGCTTCGTTGTGCCTGGAACCGCCATAGGGAAGGTACGCTGCTGCTTTGAGGCAGGTGGCAATATCTTGTTGGTGGCTTCCAAACAGATAGGATCTCCAGAAATCATGTGATGATGTAGAATCCACCCACTGACAGATACCATGTTCTCCAAAAATCGATAGGGGCGACTAATTTTAGATGTCTCGGTCACTATAGTAACTACTGTAGCAACCAAAACTAATTAGGTTGTAATTAGGGTTTGAACTATTTTGTTGACAATGCCATCCGAATTGTGCTTAATAATTAGAAGAATTAGATGTCTGTACGATTAGCACCTTGGCTAATCATCCTTTTTCCCTTTCAAAAAAAAATTAGAAGAACTAATTTTACAGTTACTACATTAGTGTGCAATTGGAATATTTTTATTTGAGTATGACAATAGTTTTGTGGTAACTATTTTGAGCTAAAGAATTGAGAAAGAGTTGTTGAGAGTCTCATTTATTGAGGTGAGTGGTTTTGCACAATTAATATGCCTAATATGATAGTAAGCTTTTTTTTCACCCGTTTGGCTTTCATGTTTGATTTGAATGATTAATGTGATGTGTATGCTTTGATATGAAATTCCAATGGGAATGTTTCATTATGTGTTATTATTGAAATGCTATGAATTTCAACTTTGGATTTCCAAATGATATGAGGTTTTGTCGTGCTATATGTTTTTCGAAATTTTTAAGATATGTTTTCAAATGTAAAAAGTAATGCATTTCTATATGAACATGCACGATCAATGGCACATCGCATGATGCGAGGTGTGCCTCGGGAGTTGGGTATACCGTGGGGCAGCGTATGAAAATGAGAAAAGGTTGAGCCCATTGTGAGGAGGATAAACCCTACTGTATTTGTTATAAATGCTAAAAAGTGGAGCTCATTATGACGAGGATGGATAAACCTTAAAGTGTATGATAATATTGAAAAAGAAAGTGGAGCCGAGTTCTTGTGTGGCTGCGATTAACTTGAAGTGTAGTTGACTTGTGATCATGGACTGAACCAAGAAAATCATATGATCTGTGGTGATATTATACCAGTTATGTACATTTGTGAACCCCCTCGAATGTATGATGAATGAGAAATGACAACCATGAAGAATGGTAAACAAGATACATGACTTATTTGCATGCATTTCATACTTATATACATTGCATTTTGATGTTCAAAATGGAAAATTGGTTTCAAATTATGTTGGCACATGAGCTTATGTGAAAAGCTTGATGGTTTATGACTTGAATTGTTTATTTTCCTTATTAGTGCATTTGTTATACTCTTTGAGCTCGTTATGCTTATAATGCTCTAAATTAGATATTTTCTTTAGTAGCTTCAGAAATTTCATGGCATCAAGGATGATTTTGGTTATTGTCGTGTGGGCAGGTAGATCAGGAGTTGGAGGACTGTTGATGTGAACCGTCCCTGGAATCATCAGAGGTTAAGTTCAAAATCATTGAGGATGATGGTTGATTCTGGGACGTCGGTTGAGCCTCCGGTTGTCGTCAGTGTGGCAGCCAGTGGGAAGGAACAAACAGCAGAAGATGGTGTTTTTGCCAGTGGTGGATGGAAAAGGTAATTATTGGAACTCATTTGCTAAATGCCAACAAATTTACTGCATTGTCTTGTGGGCAACTGGATTAGGAGACTGCATTTTCCACTCTGTAACGTTGTGAAGTGGTGCATAATCAATGTAGAAAATCTCCCCAGCTTCACAAGATCATTTATTCTGACACGTTTTTGAGAATCCTGAATGGTAAAACTGGCTCAAACTATTTACTTCTTTGCTCTTAGGTTGTGTTTGTTTCATTTAAAGTCTGAGAAAAGATGTTTTTTTGTGGAATATTTCTTTTTGAAAATAGTTTGTTTTCATGTATTTTGTTGGTTATAAAAAATAAGTTAAAAATCTTAATCAATTAGTTCAACTAATATATGAGATGATATCTTGGAGAAAAAAAAGTTTCTTGTTTTAAGAGGAAGTAACAAAATTTTTCTATTGCAAAACACAAAAAAATGGCGCTGGAAAGTATTTTCCTTCAAACAAATACTGGTTTGCATCATCATGTCCTTACTCTCTAGTTACTCATTACTTGCTTTGCAGTAGTCATTAGATAATAGAGCATGCTTTTGTACTCATTGGCGCATCTCTGACGTTCTTCTCTATTGGTGGTCATGCTAATTTACTTCTCTTCAGAATGATCAAATTCTTTTCAAATTGCTTGTGAAACATGTTTACGATGTTGGCTAGTTTTTACACTTTCATGATTTTCAAGACTCGGATCCATTGAAGTTTGTAACTGATGCAGTGAGGATGGAAGATTAAGCTGTGGGTATTCAAGTTTTAGGGGAAGGAGAGCAACCATGGAGGATTTCTATGACTTGAAAGCACATAAAGTTGATGGGAAATCAATCGGTCTTTTTGGGATATTCGACGGTCTGATATTTCTTTTCATTAACTTCTCCAATACTGCTTATCAAATTCAATATTCATTTCTTATTCTTCTAAAAAAATATTCATTTCTTATTGACATCCTAAAATGGCAGGTCATGGGGGTTCTCGTGCTGCAGAATATTTGAAGGATCATCTGTTTGAAAACCTTATGAAACATCCAGAGTTCCTGACAGACCCAAAATTGGCCATTAGTTAGTTCAACCTCTTTCTTTGTTTGCTTATATTTCCAATGTATTCAGTATAATTATTATCTAAACTTGTTTTCATATGACTTTCACGTCTGTAGGTGACACATATAAAAGAACTGATGCCGATTTTCTGGAAGCTGAAAGAAATACTTTTCGGGATGATGGTTCTACAGCTTCAACTGCTATATTAATTGGCAACCACTTGTATGTGGCAAATGTTGGAGACTCACGTACTGTGATACTCAAGGGAGGCAATGGTACATGTTGACTTTGACCTGCTCATGTTTCTTGATGCAAAGTAGTTGCACATTGTTTCAGGGCACTATGTCTAGCTATATCTTGGTATTATTGTAGTATAGTTTGTGAGTTGCCCTTTCCATTATTGAATATAGATGCCAGGATATCTACTGTCACTAAAAAGGTTGCCTGCTGAAATTTGCTTTGACCAGTTGTAGCAGTCAAAGCTATTGCCCTTAAAAAAACAGTTGAAGCTGTTGTTTGTCTCTTCAAAAAATTCTTAACCAAGAAAACATCAAGTTTCGTCCATGCTTGAAACTAAACGCATTAGGTTAGTTTTGTGATCTAGTCCTTCATATATGGTATATATATATATATATAGGGTTATATATTGATCTTGAATGGACTCATTCAGTCTGCTGATTTGTCTCTTCATTCACATCAGTAAAAGTTTGTTAGTCTGCTATACATTTTGTTTCTCTTCAATTCGACATTCAGTCTGTTATAAGTATTGACCATATTTTACTTTAAGTTATTGTATTTTTTTATGAATTCTTCTCTTACATATCTTTTTTATTCTTCTTACTGGAAGCTATTGCTCTTTCTGATGACCACAAGCCAAATAGAAGTGATGAACGAAAGAGGATTGAAAATGCTGGTGGAGTTGTTATTTGGGCTGGTGAGCCTCATTTCTGAAAAACAATTTGCCTGCTGTTTTAAAATGATATTCAGCTTCTTTATAAATATGAATGCTTTCTTTTTGTCTATGTTTACTTCTTCTTTGAAATGTTAGTAATGGCATGAGTGTTTTTTTAATCATGTATTTCATAATAGCTATAGTTGCCCTTTCTGAACTACAGTACAAATCTGAAATGATCATAATGTAAGGACTGACCAGAACTTAGGTACACAGAATATCTAAATAATATATCTTCAATTGTTGACAGAAAAGTATGGAATTTTTAACAGAAATCATGTAGTAATACCGAGTTATCCTCACAAGTACATTTTCTTGTTTGTAATGTATTAAATTTTCTTTCTCAAAAAATTAATGTACTGATATTTTTTATCTGTGTTTTGTCTTATAGGTACTTGGAGAGTAGGTGGGGTACTGGCAATGTCACGTGCATTTGGTAACCGCCTTCTAAAACAATTTGTAGTGGCAGAACCAGAGATTCAGGTACATACTTGGCATACAGGGTATTATTTTGATCTATAACTAGTCCTTTTATTCTCACCTTCATTCGAGCGATAAACATGAAATTCCTGGTAGAAGTTTTCCGTACTTGATCAGCTTTTAACTGATGAAAGCATGGAACAGAAAATGAAATAAGAACATTAAAGCTGAGGTTGCAATCCACCATAATTTTTCCATTCTAAAGTAAAACAACAGAAGAATTGGAAAAGAAGCATGGTTCCTCTGCTTACTTTCTAACAGATATGCGTACATCTCAATTTTTTTTAGGTTTCCATCTTCATATAGAAGTTTTATATGACCAGAATTTGATTTTGTCATTTGCAGGAACAAGAAGTTGATGATAAAGTAGAATTGCTAATCCTTGCAAGTGATGGACTATGGGATGTAGTTCCAAATGAGGTTTTCCCTTCCCCTCTACAGTTTCATGGTTACCCTATTCACAATTTCTTTGAGTGTGCTAGAAAGACCTTGATAAATAAGTTTTAGTAAGATGTGCTGCAGCATGACCATCAAATTATTTGGATATGAATAGATGCAGGCTCAACATATCAGTGATGTGAAGAATTCACTTTTCTGACTATATATCATAACAATAATGGTTTTATCTGTTAAATGTGGCTTCTTCAATGAAATTCTCAGGCACCATTTCACATGCACTTTTTGAATCAGGAAAAAAATTCAAATTGGTATTTTTAAGGGAAAATAGAGTTCTTCTAAGATATGCTTGACAAGAATGCTTCTATTCTACATAGTGGCACCACCTGTTATTGCCACAGTATTATTCCACATGTAAAAACGTTTTGCAATCAATAAATGGTATGCCTGAGTTTGTTGCAAGCATGCACTTCTCGAATCAATCATGCGTCACTTGTTACATGTTTATATTGAATTATCCTGGGAAAGATCTATTTATGCTTTGGATTGAAGTGTCGAATGTTTTATTTGTTTATGCAAGGATGCTGTTTCACTTGCAAGAATGGAGGAAGAACCAGAAGCCGCAGCCAGGAAGTTGACTGAGACCGCCTTTGCTCGCGGAAGCGCAGATAACATTACTTGCATTGTGGTGAAATTTCATCATGACGACGTGGTTGTGGATTCTGAGTTAGCAAGAGAGTAATTTATTTTCTCGCCCGCTCGCGATATCAAATTCGGAACAGGTTGCAATTTCAATAGTGATATCATTTGTTGCTTTTGCCCTGTTAATGTAGTAGTCATAGTGCACTTTCTCTCTCCATTTCCGTTGTATTCCACGATGTTGTTGCTGCAAATGCAAGGTGAAAAATTAAAATTTTGAATCACGCTTGAATTATGGTTTGTTGTAAATCAATGAAATGTATCCTCTCGTGGCTCGCCAGGTCTAAGGATTCAGACGCTTTCCCTTGGATTCCTTGTCTAACTTGATATGAAACCTCATCTGTTAAGTGATTGATAAAATGGTAAGTATCAACTTTACTGAAAGAAACAAGAAGTGATTGATAAAATGGTAAGTAACTTGAATCCATTTGTAAAAAATAAGACTATGTAATGTTAAAGTTTTAATTATTACATTTTCCTGGTATTATAAAAGGTGAGTAAATGTTAAAATAGAACCCCAATAAGATCGATAAACTCTTCCAATCCGAATCATTGATGAAGAAAATGAAAGGGGAAAAGATGAAATTATTCAAAATTATTGGCAACGTAAACAGTGGTTTGTTACATTCCCTATTAAATTGCTAATAGTTTTAAGTCCAAGCAGTTTACTTAAGGCGTCTATAACAAATTTCCAGCTCAGGGAAATGACAACGTTTCAGCTATCAACCTACATTTCTAACATATAGGCAATAGGACAGCTGCTGGTTCACAACACCAAGCAGATGCCCTAGCATTAAGCAGCTTTCTGCTAAACGTTAATTCGACATTAATGCTGGGCCTCCAGACTTCTTTCTCTATGTCTTCTCCTCATCTGATTGAGAGCATGGTCCATTGATGGCATCTGCAAAGTATTCTTCAACTGGAAGAAAAGAAAAAGGATCACTTCTCTTTTAACATGAATACAAACTAGAAAGTAAACCAAGTTAAAGTTGATTGCATGATCTAAAATGCATTCGAATTAAGTTGTTCTTTTGTCAATTTGCAAGAGATGCACGCCCAGTAAAAATATGAAGGCAAGAAGGTTCCAATTACCTATCTCATCCTGGTCTGGGGAGTCTAACAGGATATCTGAATCCGAGGGCAGAAACGGTGAACCAGTGTACTCTCCTAGAGCTCCAAGATCTGTAATCAAGCAAGCCACTTTAGAATGCCAATAAGAATAGAAGAAGCAAACCTCATGGCCATGTGATGCCATCCTAATCATTCTGGCCGATTATTCGATGACTTAGGTTACTACAACCATAGTGACTTAATAATTTATGAACCAGTATCTTAGCATATCAAACCGTGTACAAGAAGATTCTTTTGTGCATCTAAAAAAATGAAAAGAACTAAGAAGAAAATATCCGTACACATGAAAGCTTAGTGAATCATCAGCATTTTCGGAATGTTATTTCATATGGTATGTGTTCCTGAATTCTACCATACTTAGGGAGACTCTTGGAGTAAATACATGCAAAGACTAGTCAGAATTTACCTCCTAAGTTTGTCAAATCTGCAGTTAGATCTGAAAAGCTGAAATTCCAAAGCTGTCCTAATGATCTGAGAGAGTCTCCTGAGGGTCCTACTCCACAGTCTGGTCCTAGTTGCAACCCTCCTGTCGTTGCCACATCAGATGGGAAAGCCGTATCGAGTCCAGATACATCCATGGCCATAGCAGAAATATCAGACGGGGCGAAAGGGAAATGGTTGCTTGAAGCAACTGATGCAGGACTAACAGCCATATCTGACATGGATGTCATGGCAGTGCCTGGATTGGCTGTAACAGCTGCTTCAGGTGTGCCACCCTCCATGATAATGCTTCAAAGATATAAAAAAACAGTTTTTATCATTTAACAATACAAAAAAAGACAAAAAGAAATGGATTTAAGATTGAAAATCAGTTGATAGTAAATATAAAATATGAGAACAAGGTGAAGCTCAGATATCGACTGATATTCCAGAGACGACTACTTTTACTGATAAGTAAACCAAACATTATTGCCTGAAACAAAATCTAGAACCTATGATTATGCTTGACATTGAGCCATGTTGTCAAGTCCTACTGAGTACTGAACAGCAGCAGAACCAATACCCAGTGCAGAATCTATGCATACTTGTTGAGGAATTCATGTATCTAAGAAAGAGAACTATTCCTTCGAACACTTATCTTCATCTAAAAAGTTCACTTATTTTCCATTTTTGGATAAAAAATTCATCTTTCAATTAAAAAGAATGATAATGGATTCTACAATGTAGCCCTTACTAGCTAAAATAAAAATTCATTTCACTGAATCAACTTCATGCAACTGATTCATCTGCTCAATTTAAGTTATACAGATCATGTCTCTGAATGCAATTTCAATGAGCTTGCCTTCAATTACTAAGTATGTATATAAACAGGAGACGAAGATGAATAGGTCATAGAATTCATCATTTTTAACCTATGTGCATGTAAAGGCAATTGCATAAAAAGCTCAATCTTCTCTTTTGGTGTATGAAACAGAGAAAACTTAGGTCCAAACTTTTAGTACTTTTTTAAGGGAATGAGGTCCTTATGTTGGAGATCTTCTTGTTGGACTACCATCAGCAAATAAGGTTCAGATCATTCAATCATCATAGACATACTTTAGGCATAAGAATAACATAAAAATAATTGATAACAAATCTGTATATCAAATATGCTCTTACTCATTTCCAGAGTTCATACGGATAGGATGAAAACTTCCTGGAGCAGGAATTCCATTGACCACATGGCAGCTGGACAATCCACAATTCATAGGATCAACATGAGGCTGACCTGCTGCTGATATTTGAGGCTGCTGAAGAACTGGGTATCCCATAGGTAAATTGTTAACTGCATTGCAAAGAGGTTGACATTGAATAAGAGTGATAACAGTGAAAATGTAACTAAATATAAGTTGAAGAAGATACAAGAGACCTTTGCTAAATTCCAAAATATAGAAAACATGAAAGCTTTGAAGTCAGACTTAGTGCTCATGGGCAAAAGGAACAACAAGAACAACAACAAAGCCTTATCCCACTAGGTGGGGTTGGCTACATGGATCATACGACGCCATTGCGCTCGTTGATCCATGTTCATGAGATTCAACGAGGTTTTACGTTGACTGTCGAGGCCTAACACAACCCTCCTCCTTTATCATGGGCAAAAGGAAATATGAAAAAAATACTCTAAGAAAACATCTGGAGTATCAAATAGAAGTTTTAAACTCATAAAATAGTGTAAAGTGGTTATAATCAATGCAACAAGCTACTCTTGACAAATAAATGCATAAACAGGAAAAGAAAACATAAACTCAAAATTTACAAAACCTACTCACTTCACCTATCTTAGCTAGGTAATAATAGCTGAAGCATACTAGGGAAAGATGATGAATTGAAGTGCTAGCTGATAGCTATGATGAATGATAAAATAGTGAGCAAATCAAATACAGTGAATTAAAACTTAATGGTTACACCAAGTCCTTCAAATGTTTCATGAAATACTGGGTGGTCACTGTAATATCCTAGCCAGAATTTTCAACTAATCTTGAAATTTGATAAGGTGAGAGAAATCACCTAGCCAAAACAAGGTGTAGTACCAGAATCAATACACAATTTATCTTTGTCAAACCTATAATAACATACGAGGTTTATGGAGCACGTAGTTCATTTTATTTTGACCGAGAGAACATAGTTCATATAGATGAGGTCGTTGTAGATCTAAAACCTTGGTAATGAAATCAGAGCTATACAATGTATCACATAAAGAAAAGGTTTAAACACAGTGACCTATACCAGCTCAAAGTAACCCAAACTATGAACACTATTAGGAAGACAAAATCATTCTCATTGAATTTTCTAGTAATGTTCTAATACTATGTTATAAAGTAAAGCTACATTAAATGAAATCCCAGACAGCTAAAGAAGATGACTTTTTTTAAAAAAGAAGCTAAAGAAGATGACTTAAAATACTATACTAGTTAGTGCAGGGCTAATGAATCTAAATAACCAATGTTTATTAATAAGAACGAAGACTGGCCATCTATTATTCGCCAGTAAATTACCAGGGTTAAGATCTGAAGTCTAATAAATTACCAGGCATTGGATGAATCCCATTTTGCATTGGAGCCAATGGAACCTTAGGTGGAACTGGATATTTCAACATATGATATTGGCGCTCTAGTAAATGATTGAACAAGATGATTTGTTTCTTCAGCTTGAGTCTAATGTAATAAGCTCTGAAAAAATCTGCATTTTCTTCTTCCAGCTTCTGCCATACTGCAGACAAAAAGATTTAGTAGAAGTTAAAGTATAAAATTCTGTTAAACTAGTAATTCATTATTCCATTTGCGTGGGAGAAAGTTGGCAAGCCACATCGCATTGGAATTCGACTTGAACTTTCTTTATGCAGAAGGTGGCCAGCATGTTATTTCAAGCAACCACTATTTATAGTTTCACCAAAATGAAAGTACTTTTGTGATAGGATAGATGTTTGAGAACATTGATTATTTTATATGTATAAAAAGAAATTGATGCGTATGTACTTCTTGCAAAATTAATGTATTCATGTGCTTTAGGAACAAACATTCTAATCTAATATAATCTAATCTAATTGAGGATTAATTTCCTTTGAGAACATTGCCATTGGAAGTGAACATTCTAATAAAAGATTTATGTACTTATTGCATAGTAATGCATTCATGTGCTTTAGGAAAAGAAAGGAAAGAATCAGGAAAATGACAATAATATCTTTCATCATGATTTTAAAACCACATCTATTGCTGTGTATAATATAGAAATCACAAATCTTCCTAGCTGCAATTTCACCACAGAAGTTTGAAAATGTAAACAAAAAAAATCAGGATTCTTATAACAATGACCAGAATATTTGACGAGTATCAAAAGTTTCTCGATGCATAATTTGTTAACACCAACCTAATGTTGTAAAACCAGGTTCTATCCTAGCTCGGGTAGAGAGAGTTCTGACAACCTCAGCCCTGTTCATGTACAGTTGTAGACAGCGTTCTATCAAGTTCTGTACCTGCAAGTTCATTTCAATTTATCAAAATCTAGAATATAAAGTTTTATGCCCTCAAGATTGCTTCAATTAGTTTAAAAACTTAGAAAGTAAATATAATTTTGCCAACTTCTGCCAGAACATCCTAAGGATTCAATTCGTAGAATAAGAATATCTTACCAGTTCAATATCTTCACGAGAAACCTTTCTATTATCACCACTTGCATTTGTCGCTGAAGCTGAATCTGCTCCAGTAGCCTCTGGGGCCGGTGAATTTTGATGCAATTCATGTGAATCTTGGGATGGTTGAATTTCCACTGTGGTATGAGGATCCTGTTAAAAACTTCCTTCAATAAGTAAGGGAACCATGTGAAGACTGAACTACAAGGCAAAAGAACTATGTGAACTCTCTGCTCTCATCACGAAAACGTTT
Organism: Pontederia paniculata; assembly: GCA_001647135.1. Lineage (NCBI taxonomy): Eukaryota > Viridiplantae > Streptophyta > Magnoliopsida > Commelinales > Pontederiaceae > Pontederia > Pontederia paniculata. The sequence continues at coordinate 16,100 of LTAE01003870.1, read as the reverse complement.
ACGTGGTAAAGGTTACATGGGACTTTTCACAATGCTACTATGAACTAGAGGCTAAAGATTGTGTCTCCCATGTTGAAGACCAATCAGGTTGGTGGGCAAGTAGATTGGAGGGTCACCATGGCTCATTTTAGCAAGTTACCAGAATTCCTTTCATACAATAGCATTGAATCCTAACATGTCATAAGAATAAAACAATGCAAAACTAACATCCCAATTAGTTGACATTAAAGTCCAGCCTCCATTTGGCTAAGCGAAAATATTTCCATACATATGATAAATCCCAACCGATTTGAGTCGTTAATCAAGGACACATTATGCGATAGTTGGAACTGAGGAGAACCTCACCTGCGTCTTCATTTCAGTTCATGGCCTTCCCCTGGAAAGGTAAGGTGTTAGACAATTCTGCAGGATGGGAAGATAAAATATAAGAGAAAACTACAATTCACAAGAAATTAGGCATCAAAACTTATTCAATGGAATCTTCCCTGATAAAGCTACAATTAAATAATATACAGAGATTAAAGTCAAAAGAAACATTTTTTTTGTTAAAGAACTAATATCCCAACAAGTTTCACATGCAAATAGAAAGAAAAAACAATAAAAATATCGAACATCTCACTGAAAACCTCAACCTCAGCTATAAAAAAAAACTCAACTTTGAAAATATTCGAGTTTGGCTTCGTGGATTTGTTACTGAAAGGAAAGAACTCATTTTGGAGACGAAAAATTGCGCAAAAGGCTTTCTAATTCCAGTGAATCAATGCTCAAAATCTTTCCTTTAACAACTTTTATACACAGAAGAATCTGTTTCAAGTGCAGGATTAGCAAACACCATCTCTATTTCTTTCCTGAAACAAGATCCAACAGCCATTTTGAACCAACGATGCTTGGTCCCCAGAAAAAGGAACAGAACAAAGACATCGGCTTCACCAAGATACCGCACAGTTGCAGTAATGCAGGTTACTAGTTCCTCTCTTGCCAAATGAAACAAGAGCAATCGGATGAAGCACCTCAAAAACAAGAGCAATCCAATATACAAAAACCATAAAAAAAATGATTTTTTTTGGACCAAAAGAGTCGGTATGCTCTTAAGAAACCTTTTTCCACTCAACAAAAACAAAAGTTCAATAGCAGGAGAAACCGATGGTGTATAAACATACAAAAACATACATTTTTATTGGTGTTTTCTTCGGAATTCAAGACAAGAGAGCTGAGATTTCAAGAACAAAAGTCAGAAGATCTGCAGGGCTTCTCTGTCTCAGATTCAGATGCAAACTCTTCGTCTATCAAACATCCGTTAGAAAGTAGGCTTGTGAAGAGAACGCGGCCGGGCGCAGAGGAGGGCGAGACCTGAAGGAAGAAGATATGGAGTGGAATATGGAGAATAGAAAATATATAGCAAGAAAGAGAAGAGGAACAGAGAGAAAAAAGCAAGCAATCTCAGTGGCAAATAAATATCACTTTTTTTTAATTTCTGTGCACTTATTTATTTGTGGGGACTTCATATTTTTTTAGTCCTAATAAAATATAAGCTTCATTAGTCAACAATTGCTTATCTTACTATTGACACATGACATTCTAGATTCTAATTTGGAATGTTTTATGCCAATTATTTTTTAAGTTTCATCACTTAAAAAATAATGCAACCGTGTGTTTACCAAATAAGGCAGTCCATGTTTACTAGCAATAGTTTACATGGGAAAAGGAGTTTTGAAATTAGAACAAACTAATGAAAAACAAGTATTTAAGCAGCAGATAATAGGCATAAGTATATTATGTGTCCTTGTGAATCAATTCTTGCCTAATCGTGCTCGTGTTCGTACTTATGCCGTAACGAAAAAATTATGTCATACCAAAATTGACATTCGATCGAAACGACCTGACTTGGTTTGAATTTGGCCATGCTGACCATCAAATCACGTGAGATCATGTCGTTATTTCTATTTTTATTTACTTGTTAACATTTTTTTATTTTTTTAAAAAATATAATTTTGTATATAATAAAGTTTATAGATATAATGTAGTATTTAATACAATTAATACATAGTGTATAATATTATATGATATTATTGTATTAATAATATAGACATTGTCTAAGAAGATTAATTAGAATCTATTATGTTGGTTGAGAGATTTAAATCCGAGTTAAAAAAAAAGATGAGCAATTTCATTATAAAAAAAATCATGAGTATCATCTGTACATGGATGGACCCAAAATCAAAAATTAGGAAAGATCAGAATATAATATAAATTATTAAAATCTACATATTAATATGGGTTTAAAATAAAAAAATAAAATAACAAAAAAATAAAGAAGAAAAAATATAAAATATATTTAAATTAAATTATTATATATTAATACAAATCAAAATCAGTAAATTTATTTAATTGCAAAAAAAATTAAATATTTTAATATATTTACTGACTATAAAAATCGAAGTTATAAGCAATTTAAAATATAGCATCATTTTAAAAAAATGACAAAATAATAATCAGAAATTTTCTTCTTACCATTGTCATTTTAATTTTTTCTACTATTTTCATTAACTAGATATTAAGTTTTATGTTAAATTATAATTATGAATTCAAAACTATCATGCTTTTTTATTGATTCATTTTATTGACCATTATTCAAAAAGAACCAATTTTATGCATATATATAATTAAATAATTAACTTTAAGACATTAAAGGAAATATATAATAAGTAATTAATTTGATTTATTATCCATCAATTAAAGGTGTCCAAATTTAATATTATGCATATATAAAGAGATTTTTCCATATATATATATATATATTATATGTAATATTTACATTGAAAATTTTGGAAGGGGGTCAAACAAAATAAAATTTACTATTATATGTGTAATATTAATGTAGAAATATATTTATACCATAATATATATATATAATTAAGAATTAAAAGGTTGGGGGGAGTTGGGGAGGGCTACCCATAGTCTCGGTCCGTCAATGCATATGTAATATATATATATTTTAAAATAATTATTTGTATTCGGCTCCGATTTGAATGAGCTTGTGCTCACTCGTTCATGTCGTGTCGAGCCAAACTTCTTAAAGGGCGAGCTGACCCGTCACCAAGTAAGGGTGAGTATGGATCTAACTTGACTTGCAATTCGAATCAATCAAACCTAATCTAAAAAAATTGAATCAAAATTCAATCCTAGATTAGTACGGGTTAGAAGAGTTGTTATCCAATAACTCGATACCCGACCTGAATGATCCGAAATATGAATAATAATAGTTATTTTATATAAAATTACTTAAATGTCTAAATAATTTTGTACTTATTATTCTTAATCTTATTTTTTTTATTATTTTATTCCGACTGAGCTCGATCCAAATTTTTTTCCTTTGAGTTAGTCCGAGTTTGGTCCAAACCCGACCCGACCTAGACAAAAAAAAAACTAAAATAAAAAAAATGTTATTTACTGATGCCACAATTTGCATAAATTTAGGTTTCTTAATACTAAAAAAATGTGATTTTTAAATATAAAAAGACCCAAAACTGTGCAATGACGAGTTACCTAATCAATATTGTATGTAAATATATATATATATATATGAATATATTCTCATATTCATAAAAGTAGTCAACTAGCATATAAATTATCTAAATATAAAAAGTTACAAAAATTGATAATATTTAAGTATAACTATAATATTTATGTAAATTTATAGAACAAAATATTACTTAATATTATAAAAATATATAAAAACAACTGTTAAAAGCAAAAACATCCCAAAAATATTGGGTGATTTTTCTATTTAAAAATCATCAGATCTGAAACGATTTCACCTTTAGCAAATAGTATTTTACTTTGACCAAAATATTATTTTTGAATTTTGATCATATATACTAACAACGAGTAATTCAAGTTACAATTTTGAAAGACATTATTTGAAATATTTTTTTTTGTTAAAAATGGTGCTCCACTTTTTTATTCATATTTTCTTCATTCTTGATTTCTTGAATAGTTACTTACTTTGTGCTCAAAATATTTATTGAGAACAAGGGGTGGAATATGAATACGATGAATAGAACATGTCTTGTTTCTAATTTAATTTCAAATCTAAAATTATACTCATTTAATTATTTATTATATTATGGAATAATATAAATTATTGAGTTTTTTATGGCATTTTTTTAATTATATACTATATGTTAGCTTTTGAAAACTAAAGAAACTTTTACCTTCTTCCTTCACATTTTCTTATATATCATACATAAAATTGCAATAGATATGCTATGTTTTTCATATAAGATTTAGTGAAGGTGTACCTAAATTTTCTCATTTTGAAGTTATTTTGGATCAAATATTTGGTATCACAGTTTACAAAACATTAGAATTAGGATTTGAGAGGTAGCTACTCGAGCACATAATGAAAACTCTGCTTATGTTCCCTTATACGGAAATATAAGTTTAATAATTAGTGATATGTTTTATTCAAATATGAAATTCCAATATTATTTAAATAATGATATATTATTAATATTAATATTAATATTATTATTATTATTATTATTATTATTATATTTGTATTATTATATTATATTATATTATATTATATTATATTATATTATATTGTGCAATATTTTATTTATAAAAAAATTCAAAAGACGCATATGAAAAATAAATATAAATAAAATTATCACTTGAATGACCTTCTTTTAAACAATTTCATAAGTAATTTAATTATTAGGTATAAATAGGTTAATCAAGTGAACCAAATAATTTTAAATTTAAATTTAAAAAAATTACTAGTAAGGAAACGGCTACTTAAGATCTTATCCACAACCAAAAGCATAGAAATAAATAGTTTTTAAAAGATGATATATAATTAATATCTGAAATTATACATTATATGTATAATAAATAGTATCTGAACAATAAAATCAGTCATAAGTATAAATTTAAAAAGTGCAACTATCACTGTAGAACCCATTAATATATACAACATTAGTCATAAATTTAAAATTAAGGCTACTTAGCATTAAGCTATCAATGTTGAAACTCTACAAGACTCCACACTTAGATATCGTTTTTTTTTTCACACACACAATAAATAACGAAGGGAAATAACTTTCATTAATTTTTATGAGCAAAAATCTCTCCATTTTAAATATGGAGGACATGTTTTCTTCTCTAAAAACAAAATCTCTCAAAATATATCTTTGCATAAATAATGGAATGAACTTCTATTTTAACTGTTTGATTTACCTTTTCACTGACGTAAGGGAGTCTACTTAGCTGTTTTCGTTAGGTAGACTCCTTAGCTACGAACTAGATCGTCAAATTCGATTTTGACAATCTACGATTAAATTTTAAAATTTTAATCTTCAACCATCTTCGATCGTCAAAATCAAATTTCATTAAGAAGTCTACTTAACAAAACTCCTCAGTAGACCCAACTATCACAAAAGAAATTAAGGATTTTTTTCTTTTTTTTTTAAAAATAAGATGTACCAACTACCAACTATAAGAATATCCTTTTTAAGGAAAATGAAAAGGCATAGATGTGCTGTACATATAATTCAGACCTAATTAATGGCCCTCTGCTGACACAATTGCAACTTACAAAGTGAACTTGATTATGTGTGTGTGGAGATGTGTTGGGTGTTGACATGATGACATTGATGGGGAGATTTAGATCTGCCGCTACCTAAAATTTATTATGAAGATATTTTTTTCAAAATGATGTCATCCCCAATCAGATGATTGAGATCTATGAGGCTCATGACACCACTAGATCATGGTTTATATAAATATTTCATAATAATTTTTGTTTGGGTATAAATCATTAGCCTCATAATTCACTTGTACATTTGAATCATTGTGTGGTTACAAATCAATAAACGGGAATTCATGTATTAATGAATAAAGAAAGAAAGAAAACATGAAAGATTGGTTAATGGATGAATATATTTCCTTTAAAAAATCATTAGAATGGGATATAATTAATCAATTCTAATAAAGTATTACGTACATTGATGTGAAGGGAAGCGATGAGAGAGAGAAAAAAGAGATTAATTTTAATTAATCAATTTTAGTTAAGTATTATATATTTAGTGCATTTTCACTCATTTATATACCTTTTGTTAATTTGTATACTTTTAATTCTTATCATTACATATATGTTTGATTATTTTATTTAACGTTCATGTGAGTTCATTAATTTCTTTCAGAAATTTTGATGTATGGGAACGTAAAAATGAATTTTAATATTACATTTTTCAATCTATTTTTTCTTTGGATTATTTATCAAATTTACTTTATATTTTATAATAAATATTTTTTCCTTTTATCTAATTAGTTTTTATAATACTAATGTTCATTCACGTTTCTTTATTTTTATCATTATTTGTATGTTTGGTTTTCCTACGCTAATATTAATATGTCTTTATTTATTTCAAAAACATTGGTGTTTAATTCAATGGTAAAAGTAATATTATATTATACATTCTATTTTTTTTTCTTTGGTTTATGTATCAATTTTATTTTATGTAGATCTTATTTTTTTTCCTTTCGTCTAATTAGTCTTCAAAATACTAGAAGAAAATATTAAAGTGACGTAACTATAAAAATAATAATTAAGTATATATTTTAGAAAATACAGTTAATGTTCAACTAAGTTTTTAATTTACCTTAATATAAATAACTTCTTATTTTAATACGCTAATATTAATATGTCTTTGTTTATTTTTTTGCCGCCGCCACTAATACATATATTTGAGGAAAATAACATGAGATTTTTTTTAACAAAACATGCATTTTTTACAATTTTTTCATTTTTATTTCAAAAATAATCTAATAATGAAGGTGTATTTTGCTTGCATGTTATACATATTGCACATAATTAGGGTCATTAGCCCCCTTAACATATCTTTCACCAAATTGCAAGTAGTGGAGGAAAAGTGAAGCGTATAAACAAAGGAACACATGAAAATAAATACCAAGGAAATGAGAAAATGAGAATAAAGGAGAACGAAACGTGAAAGGAGAAGTGAATTTTTGAAAATAAAAGTTCCATTTTTGAAACATTTAGACAGACACATGACTATCGGTGTTTGCTCATATACATCAGCATGCATATTTTATTAAAGTAATCATTTTATCAATAAGCCATAATGAAGGTGTTATCGATTTAAATATGTACTATCAATTATATATCTTTTTAATCATAAGATGTTAAATTATGATGGACAAACAAATTTGAAAAGATAAACAATTTGATATCTTATGATAGAAAAAATAAATAATAGGATGCTACATACTTAAACACTTTCATTATTCTCCAATGCATGTCTTATATCCATACAAAGCTAACAATTTATGAAAAAAAAGTTTAAACTTTTAGGAGCAAAGTTATATTTTCGACAAGTAAAGAGGCAAGGATTGAATTTACAAGGAGTTAAAAAGTTATATGTGAGTATAGATGTAGCCCTGACATCGATTATTAAAATCGAACCGGTCCCATCAGTTCAATTGCGAATCGACGTTGAATTCGGTCTGATTTTAATCTTTAAACGGATTTGCCTTTGGACCAAACCAGATCAAATCGTTGAAAATCGGCGAACCGGCAAATCAACAAAAAACTGGTTCGATAGTGAATTGAAAAAAAAATCCAATTAAAGTGGAAACTATTATTGAAATGGAATGAAAAATTGTTATAAAAGGAAAATGATTAGTAAAAATAAATTTGGAAATAATAATACATGTGTAAGAAGAACAAATGAAGAGAAGAAATGGAAATAAAAAAAAGGAAAGACATGATAATAAATGAAAACTAAATAAGAAAATATAAAAGTTATGAATTAAAATAGTTACTATGGCAAAAACATATTATAAAATTATTTTATTTATCTTTGATTAATAGGAAATTACCTAAACAAATATCATGATTTTTTAGGTAAAGATTAAGGTTTATAAAAGGAAGTAATTGGCAAAAATAAAGTTGAAAATATGAAATAAAGGAGAGGATAGTAAATAAGGAAAATAAATTAAAAAGGAAGGAGATGGAAATAAAATAGTTCCAAATACAATAAAGGAAAATTAATAATAATTGGATTACAATTATAGTAGCATTATGAGCATTTTATAAATAATTAAATATCAGTCATCATGATTTTTGGTAAACATTAATTTTTGAAAATATAATAAATAATTTTTAAAAAAATGGTTAAACTTAAATCAAGGTGAACATATTGTAAAATATGGAAGGAAAAAAATAGGAAAAGTAGAAATATTAGGTAAAATGAAAAGACAAAATAAATATAGGAGAAGAATTGATAGGAAAGATAAAAAGAAACAAAGAATGTAAAAGAGAAATAAAATAAAGCAAAGTATGAAGAAAATTAAGAGTAATTAAAAGTAAAATAAATTAATATGATATAATTTCTCTTATAAATAATGAATATATAATAATAATCTACTAATAATTATTATTTATTATAAGCATTAATATTTTGATATAATAAATAATATTTTATATTAATATAATTATTAGTAGATATTATTATTATTTTATATATTATATAATCTTAATTGTGTTATATATATTATAAATATTATTATTTTAATAAAACTTGATTCAATATGATCAAATTTCGATCGAATCGATTCAATAGTGACCCAATTGAACGTTTGATTCGATTATAAAAATATTGGTATTCATGTAGACTATATCCATTTTTGCTTTGAGACCGAAGCAAAGATCCAAATCTAGATCATCAAGATCTCAATATTTTATAATTTATATTACTAAATTATAAAACTTATGATTTCACAATCTTTATTCCATCATCCATCTTAACATCTCAATTTTAACAAACTTGGATGGATGTGCACCGGCAGCTCCACTGATTGGTTCAAAACATATTGTTCATACATTAATAAGTTTTAGATCATCACATATTCTTAAAACTCTAATAGATAATCATATTCTTTAGTTGAAGCTGAATATAATAATCTTACCTTTTTCTTACTCCAACATTAAATGTTGTAGGGCTCACTAACAATAATTTGAGCCATTTGATTAAAGAGTAAAAAATAATATCTTAATCTTGGTTTTGTTTTCAAATAAAACGAGGTCTAACGAGTGCTTGCTTCAAGTGCTTAATATCTTTTTACCGTTCTATCATCTTACTTCTTACTTTTTCTTTACATATTATTGAAATCAACATATTTTCTTTACGGATTTAATTAAGGTATATCCGAATACATCATATACCTTATCCATTGAACTGTTAAATATGGAATCTACAGTTAAAAATAAAAAAAAATCTATTTAAACTTTTTATTATTTATTTATTTATTTGTTAATAGTTTAATAGATATGGTACATGGTGTACCCGAGTACACCTTCATTAGATTCTTTTTTTACATCTTTAGTGTTTAGAGGAAATTTCTTTTACCTCCCAAAGTTAGGTTTAATATTTTCTTTTTGAGATGATTTAATGGTAAAAACAATTTTATTCAAGAAGATCAACGTCAAGTGAGTGAGAAGAAATGAAGTGTGCTAACGTGGAGGAGCTGCATGCATGGGTCCTTGGTCCTGCCCCTGCAGTGTTGATCAGAACTGTAGCTGTGGGTCTTGGGTCATGTAAATGTTCAACTTGGCTGCCATTTATGGAAAACTAGAGGTGAAGTTGGCATATCATACATATCACATATGCAACTATGTATACAGCATCTATTTATATAATATTATATCTGACAAAAGGAAAAAAAAACTGTAGAAGATATTTACGAACTTCACTATCAATTAGGTCGTCTTGTCACAGTACAATCTTTTTTACTAGATACAATGAATTCTCGAATGTAAAATAATTATGAGAATTTTGACATACTGAAAAACTTCAATCATCTATATGAGAATCATTTTTAACCAGTGTGTTCGTCTTATGGCACGGTTCAAAATTTTTATTGCATATTAGTATCTCTCTCTCTCTCTCTCTCTTTCTCTCTCTCTCTCTCTCTCCTTATATGATTTTTATGGGACCTTATATCTTTATTAATTTTATATTTATGATAATATTGATTAATGTTTTATTCTATAAAGTGATGAGAACATCATGTTTTGTATTTTAATACCGTCATTTATATCTTGGTAATATGTATTTACATTAATTTATATGTTAATTGTGTAACTTTATATGTGTTAGAAGATATTGAAACTTTTTTAGGGTACTTTAATAATTTTATGTTTGATAATTTAAATTGTTAGTACTTACTAAATATCATATTATCGATAATTTATAAAATAATAATTTATTTTAGGAATTATCTAAATTATCAATAAATAAAAAATGAGAATGCACAAAATAACCCTCAAAATAAATATAATGTTGATTAGTCAGGCTCATCCGAACTTCAACCTAGAGCATTTTTTGGATGTTAAAAACTTGTATGGCATTCGGATCAAATTTTTAGGTTTTTTTCTTACATCCGCTTGAAGTAATGAAATAAATAAGAACTAACTTTCTTGTAATAGCTAAAAATAGCCAACCAATATCCTGATGAGAGAGAGAGAGAGAGAGAGAGAGAGAGAGAGATTGCCATGAAAATTGTACTTTCATTACAAATATATATATATATATATATATAATGATTCGTTGATTTCTTTCAAATACATTTTTTACTCATTTAAAATTCTCAATGTGACTTGATAAAGTTTGATGGAGATATATCTTATTTAAATAAGTATATCGTGTTAGTCTTATCTTTTAGATTGTTAGATTTAAAATATATAATTAAAAAAATATTTTTTTAAAATTTATATTTTTATTTATCAATCACATATTTTAAATTTGATCCGATGTACAGTACTTTACTTAAATAGAGTATAATTTTATTAAATTTATCTTTCTTGATGAATAACAAATAAATTAAAAAAAATATTTATGATATGATAAGTCGTAGCTCGATCTTCGAGCCAATAAATTTTGCCATCCTAACCAGGACCACATTCATGTACACATGAGCTCTGTAAGCGGATCTTGATGTCGCCTGACCACCACATGAATTACATTAGGGCAAAATAATGGCCGTATCTAAATGATATTTAATTTAACTTTTGTCGCACGAAAAACTGAATTTATTAATATTTAGGAGAATGGACCTGAATAATTCAATTTGAGTTTTCATAATTCAGTCTTATATTACAATAATGTAACGTTAAATTTTTTTATTACGTTCAAATAATTTATGCGTAACTTTTTAAAATTCTCTTATTCAGAATATTAACAAACAAGAAGCAATTTTGGGAAATGCTGATATATACCTCGAGTGTTATGTATCTATTAAAAATAAAAGTACAAATGTTTTAATTTTAAATTTCGTTAACAAAACCAAATGAAACTTATTTTTGTCTTTCCAAAAGTATTTTCCGAAAGCATTTTTCCTGCATTCTGTTTTAAATTTTAGTTGAATTTTAATTCATTCTTATTTACAATTTCATTTTTAAATATAAAGCCCCTTTATTTAATCAGGTCTTTTGCCACCATTTATTGTGGAGGACCATCGGTCCCGTGTATTGTGTGATTACGACAACTAGTGCAATTAGGGTTCCTTTTTTTATTATTACTGTGTCATCCTACTTCGCCACAATATGCAAAAAAAGGAAAAGAAACTTAAATAACGCTTGCAATGATTGGGGTATATTAGATTATTCTTATTTCAAATAAATGATTTTTCATGTACTTTCCAGAAAGAAAACTTGTTGTCGTGGACGTTTTAAAATCCATTATTTCATCTCATAGTACTTATTGCTTTGTTGACAAAAATAAAAGATGTTTTAAAAATATTTATATTTATAGAAAAAAAAAGTTGGAAAAAGTATGATGCTTGTTATTAAAAAAAAACTGTTTAGAAGTTGTGATTTATGTTTTTTATTTTCAAAAGATTTTGTTAGTAATTATCTTATGATGTTGAAGTATTTAATTTTGCTATAAAAATTATGTGCTATGAATTTATGACATGTTAATTATGATTAATAAAAAAATGTGTTGGGACTTTTATATTACAATGTATTCATTTGATGTAAATTTATTATTTTAGATCGATCTAATTAATTATTAGCCGGTTCAACATATTCAACTTAATTGATTCGATCTAATTGGAAGACCTATTTGATGATGTCCGGACGGGTTTTACAAACTTTCAAGACGTGGGAGTCAATAACATTAGATTTGAACTCTGTTGAAAACTTTGTTGATAGAAGTGTTTCACTCAAATCAAATTGTTAGAAATCTTGAATATCGATTAATATATGATGCGACTAGGTCGCACCTAGTGCATATTATTCGACCTTTATAATTGTAACTAAAATTATTTTAGTGTTTTTTTAAATCAAGTATCTATTTAGGCTTATTCCCTTTTTTAGTAAACATCACTCACAACATGTTCAATTTATATCAATTTGTGCATTGGTAATCATTTGATGCTGCTTTGCGCTATTATTTCAGGGCATTTGTGTTAGGATATTTTATAAATATTTATTATATGGTCAAGATTATTAAAAAATATTTTAGTTGGAGTGAAACTCTAATCTTATCATGATTGGATTAAATTATTTCAATTAAGTTATTACTTTAATATTAATCATTCATCCGATTATTTGACAAACATATCAAATTAAAGTTAAATAATTATAAATTGGTCATTTATCTGCCATTAGGATTATAGAATAAATTCATTCATAATTTTTGTAATATCATAATGTGACCACGGGAGATAAATCAATTTATGAATTTCGACAACTTTATCTTTCGCATCAGATATTTTATTTATTGTGAGATTTATTTTGTTCAAGATTTTGACATTATATTTTGATCTAGATTAAGATTATTAACTAATATTAAATTGTAGATCCTTAAGAAAATAATTTACACGTGACATCAGAGACATCATTTTGAACAAATAATTTTCCATTATTTGATTTAACAAAAAAACTATATTAGGTTTTGGTCTTTGATCTCATGATGATTGATGAAACCAATTTTCTTTTAATAATGGGATGCACCTGATCTTAAATTATGATGAGATTTATTATCTATAATGTCATGAAACGATTCATTCTTTATAAAATAACCAATGATGCTTCTCGATATTTAATCTTGTTTTCGTGCTCTATTTGTTCTCGGCCAATTTTAATTATCAATCTTAAAACTTTGACTTCACAAAGATTGATGATATTTGATCGATAAGCGAAATAAAGCAATTGATGTCATTAACATGCACTCCTCAAAAGTCACGATTTGACAACATAATTTGTAACTACTCAAATTTCATCCTCAATTATCTCCAAACCTAATCATATTTATTTTTCCAAATTTTATCATCTCCAAAGATGTTTCCATAATTAGGAGATCAAATATTTTATCTCCTCAGATTTTATCTGACAATAAAGTTAATATCATCAGATTTTATTTCTTCAAAACATATTTCCTTAACTAGGAAGATAGGAATCAGAATTTGAAATTCGAAATTTAAATTTAAATCTGAAACAAATTCATATTTGCCCATAAAACTTGGACTCCTGAGTTGTAAATATCTCCCCTCAGAAAAAATTCATTCTTTTCCCTAGCCGGCCCTAGCCTTCTTCCCCCTCTACCCATTTCTTCCTCCCATTGATGGTTAATAATCTCCTAATCAGAAGAAAATTATAGGAGAAGAATAATTGCAGAGGGATGATAGGAACGCTTGACGAAGACCGAAACAACAAGTGTATGAGATAACAGATTTGTATTATGGTGGATCACTTGTAGATCTAGATTTCATATAGTTGATCATTTTTCTAGAGTTCTAAAGATGATTCATAATCCTATGAATATTAGTTTTATATCGTGATCATGCTCTAGAGTTATCCAAATTTTCGTAACCCTTTGATTATATCGTTCATGATTAAGATCATGTTATCTATTTTTTATGTCATCCTTGATCATGCCATTGATTCGATTTTGAATTTGGATTATCATGTTCCAAAATTTGGTTTTCACGTCGGCCTTTTATCCAAAATTATATTATTTCTTCTAATTTTCTCATATTAACGGATGCAATAAGATAGACTAGAATCCGACTTGAATCGAAAGAATCCATGTACCATTACGGCCGTGATGACCATGTAACGGCCAGTGAAGATCATGTTCACGGTCGTGACCCGTGATGACCGTATACGGTCGTGGCACCCATGTCACGACCCGTGACGATGTGCCTAGACCCAGAATAGCGTTCGGCATCCGATGATGTCAATCGTGATCGTGATGACCGATTTAACGGTCGTGACACCTCTGTCACGACCCGTAATGCTACTGTCATGGTCGTGACACCCTAGTCATGGCCCGTGACCAATATGCGTATCGAAACTCGGGGTCGCGATCATGAACCCTCACGATCGTGATGGCCGTACGGATGACTTACGGCCCATGATGCCTTATCACGGTCTGTAACCACCACTGGGCGAGATGGCGTCAAGGTCGTGATACTTTTCACAGACCACGATGAACGTTCTGATCTTCCTGTCACGGTCGCCAAATGATCGTGAAGAGAACCCTAATGTCTTACGGGGCGTGACACCGAGTCACAGCCCGTGACACATGATGTTATGGACCATGATACCTTATCACGACCCGTGACACTAGATGTCAAGGCCGTGAGATGGTGGTCACGATCCGTGACATACCAGTATCGAGATATTTCTTCTCCCATTCACAATGTAGATGATCTTATCGATAAATTCCTATAGACAACACTATTTATATAATCATTTGGTGCTATGTCAAGGACATATACTAGATATCACGTAAGGGTAACAAGACTAAAGTTTATGGTTTCCATGTGTACCGTTGGGAGCTACCGTTATCGTTTCATACCGATAGGGGCCAGTGGCCTAGCTACAACTTCCCCACTTTGCTCCTGTTACCTGGAGAGCTCCCCTCCCTGTAACAAAGAGGATACTCGAGCATCCTCCCCACATGTTGGGCATCTTCTTGTCACGGTTGGTACCCCATTTACCTTATTGATTGTTATCATGATAATCCATGATGATTATCATATCAGATCGTATGAGCTCTGTACCGTTGGCTTCATGCTTGAGCTCTGTACCTAATGAACATAAAGGCACCAATAAAAACACTAATGTGACAAGTCTAACCTAAACACTTATATATCATCTAGACTATTGTATTCCTGTGAAATTAGAAATGTATTGTAAAATGAGTCACTCACATATTTGAAAAAAGATAATAGAGGGAGTGTATCATATAGGATTTATATCCTCTATCATATTGTATCAAAGACCTTGATTATATTGAACAATGATGCAAGTACTTCATATTCCCTCTATTATACAAGTGCTCCATATTGTCTCCATTATTCAAGTGTTTCTCATTGATTGTATCATTAAAGAAAGAAATAATATTGTAACCTTGGAGTGTTGCTCCCTGTTGATTTGGCCTTATCGGATCGGATCGGATCAGATGTAAAGTGAAAAGCATTATTGACATTTGGAGTACAATTTCCTATTGTTGCCCATATCATTCCTGAGGCTATATCATTATTGTTGACCTTTGCAGGTCTATGATTTATTGTTTGGACTTACCAAATCGACTACTGATTATATTGATTGGCCTTATCAGATCAGATGTAAAGTGAAGTCATCATTGACCTTTGGAATGTAATTCCTTATCGTTTGGTCATATCGTTTAAAATATTTTATTGCAGCTATATCATTCTTATTGGCCCTTGAAAGTTTATTCTTTATTACTTGGCCTTACATGATTGATCTCAATTATTGTACAACGGGCCTTTGAATTCATTTCTTTTTAGATTGGCCTTATTGTTTCAAAGAGTATTATATTATTGGAATGTCATTGGACCTTATATCGAAATTGATTTATCACCCTATGGTTTGCACCATATGGGCACATCTCATTGTGTTGATATCGGATTTCCATATTGTTGAATCTAGGATCCCGAGAGTGTTTTGATGATCACAAATTTGTAAGGAAACTTAGTCTATACTGATGAACTTGTTGAGTTGATTTCTGTAACAGGATGTGTTCAAGTTCAGAGTTGATAGG
>LTAE01003869.1:11524-35011 GCA_001647135.1 Pontederia paniculata | reverse complement strand
AGATCAAATGTCATGTATGTCATAATACACATGTCTTCTCTCTGTCACCTTGCACTATAAAAGGGACCCCAATGCTAGTACATGTTAGTGTATGATCATGAACAAAAGTTTGTCTTTTGATATTGTTATTTATCTAAGGCATTTGAGTTGTGGCATATAGTATTCTAAGTCCACGTGATTTAGTTCCCGAGGACGAGGACAAGACGACGTGCTGTCAGTGTTCGTGGAAGAATTCCTTTCGGCTCCGATGACCTCCGTTTCCGCTGCAAGAGGTATTCCGTAAAACCTCTATTTAGTCGAATTATATTTGTTATAATTCCTACAACTTAGTTCAAATCTTGAAGAAAACAACAAATTTCTCGTGGAAGATACAAAATGTTTTGTCAGATTATTGATCTATTTTAGATTTTTTTTACAATGTTATGATATTTTATATTTACTATGAAGTGAATTAAGCCGCATATTATCGATCAATCTTTTTGTCTAATTAGCTAATGCTTATGTCTTGATATTTTGTATTTGGACTACTTAGTTTACTTCTTAATAGATAGTCATTCAACAACAAAAAGAAAAAAAAATTGTCCTCCTCATTTATCAAGTTAGGAGGAACTGAAAGATACTCCAAATGGATGTGTTGGATCTTATCTGTTTCTTATATGAGATTGTGTTAAAGTTTTAGCATTATTCTTTTAACATTTTCTTGCGGTGACTAAAAGTTTTCACGCTTTTTGAAAATATAAAGTATAATAGATTGTCTTTTTTTTCAATAATGATGTTTCGATATTCGAACTCGAATCTTTTTATTTCGAGGTTCGACTCACTCGTCAAATTGAACCAATTAATTGATTTTGATATAATGCTAAAAGAAAATGCCCAATCCAATATTATCACCATAAGATAATTTGGAAGTGAAAATTAAGAATGGAATTCATCTTAATTCGTACTAATTTTGCCAAAAACAAAAAGAATTAAAAATTTAATTATTATTATAATTAAACTATGAACAAATTATAAAGTGATCAAAACTTGATTGATTTCAATTTTTGCCGACAAGAACTAACTTGCTTACAACCCAAGGCTCGAACCAAGTTTTCAATTTTTATTTTTGCATTTCATTTTTTAATTTTCCATTTTTCCTTCTGCTTTTTAATTTTTTTTTCTTAACTTTAGTTTTTGGGTATTTTTTTACATTATTTTAACATTTAACACATTTTTTAATCTAACTCGTCCTTTTGATTAACTTATTTAAGTAATAGAAGATTATACTAAGTTATATTATTATATTTAAGTAATATATTATTTGGCATTAACTTTCCTACTTTCTATTTGTTTTTTTTTCTTATGTTGCTTCCTTTTCTAACTTATTTTTTGTTGTAATTTCTAGTTAATATATTTTAACATTATTTTTGGTTGTGTGTAGTATCTTAATTATTTTTTAACCTTTAGTTAGTTTATTTTTAATCAAATAAAAAAAATTGTTTAATATGCGAAGTTATTATTTGACATAATATTACATTAAATTCTACTTTTATAGTTAAATAAATTAACAATTATTATTAGTAGTAGCATTATTTCAGAGCAAGTTTTTATTATAAACTAAATATAACATAGTGATCATATAAGGTAAGTAATAATCAATTATTGTAGTTATATTTTAGTTTAATATTTTTAAAAAAGTAAAATTATCCTTTTATTTTAGTTCTCAATTTTCACTTAAACATCCATTAAAACTTGTCTATTTGATTAACTTTTAATTCTCCACCATTTTATTTTCTTATCTAATTATTATTAGTTATCTAATTGATAAGTCATCAAAAATTATTAAAATTTATTATATTTTCTATCTAAACATTAAATAAAAAAATATTTATCTAACTGATTAGTTCTCAAACACTACTAAGAATTTAGACACTCTTTGTCTCTTAGGCGCATTTACTTCATTACATCTCAACATCATTTAGGAATCTACAATTGCCTAATTGAAAAATTGTCACTTATTAAATTATGAGTAATGTGCATTATAGATAAGTCATATGACTGATAATTCAAATTATCACATTTATTTATAAAAAAATATTAGAAAATATAATTTTTTTATAAACTAATTTTGATAAATATTATTGAGTTGAAAAAGTTTGTATTATTAAGTCGGACGAATCACAATTCAAAATTAACATATTAATTTATTAATTAATATTCTTTAAAATAAAATGATAACACCTCTTAAATTTTTTATTGTTGGACAATCTAAATTATCTTTATGATAAAATAAGTAAATAGGGTAATCTCGTTGAGCACATATGAAAAGATTATATGCAGAGAAACACCCCTTAGGTTGCATTCAATGGATTGACATTATATTGCATCTCAGAAAGATTGTCAACTTATTAAATTATCAGTAATATACATTACTTTATTTAGTATGCATAAGTAATATGCATGACAATCTTTATTACCTTATTTACTATATAAAATATATTAATAAATTATATACAACTTTTACAAAAAAAAAACTTTGCGCAATATAATTAATTTTACAAATTTATATAAATTAAATGTGAATTATATCAACTTGAATCACAAAGATATATCTTAAACTCATAAAATGTATTTTCTTCAAAAAAAAACTCATAAAATTTATACATCACACAAATAAATGTATAAAGTAAGTAATATACAATTATCTAAAAATAATAATAATAAATTAATAACTATTCTAAATTATTATATTATAATAATTAAGAATAAATAATTTAAAATTTATAATAAATGAGTAATTTATTATAATTAATTAATAATGCTATTATTAAAATTATTTTAAATAATAATAATAATACAATGATAAATATTAATTAATAAAATATTATATTATTATTTATTTGGTTATTTTTATTATTTATTTAAATAAAATTCTAAAGGATAAAAGTGAAAAAAAATATAGGAGTCACAATCTGGATTGTCACATCTTTCATAGGCAATCTGCATTATTTACAATATAGATTACTTGAAAAATTAATGTGTTGGACCTAGGTAATTTAATATAATATTACGTTGAAAGATTACCTGTAGGAGGCATTTATTACATTACTTCTCATCATTACCTAGTAATTTATATTGTCTAACAGAAAGATTACCACTTGTTAAATTATCAGTAATGTGCATTATCCTATTTAGCACATATAAGTAATCTTACTGGTAATTTAGATTGCCATGTTTGCTTATAAAAAGATTTACTACGTAATATATATCAATTTATCAAAATATCCTTTATAAATATTATTAAGTTAAAAATTTTATATTGTTAAAATGAAACTTATAAACTTAAGTCATAAATTCACAACTTCATGTATAAAGTAATTAATAATTTTAAATAAAATAATATTTATAAGTATTAATAATAATTCATAAAATATTGTTTTAATTAATAATACTTGTAATTGATAATTAATGATATTTTTTAATACGATAATCGTAATATAATATTATATTATATAAACATTATTTAAATATTATTATTATTATTATTTGTCTTGTTATTATTAAATGATATGTTTTATTATGTTATATTTTATCTATGAAAGATTTAGAAGGGTAAATATGAAAATTAATTATAACCAAAATTATCACATATGTGATAATCTAAAAAGATACCCCCTTATGGGTAATCTTGTCACTTCATAGGCTATATGTATTATTAGGCAATTCAAATTATCTATAAATTAAAATAAGTAGCAAGGTAATATGATGAGTCCAAGTAATTTAAAATTTAGATTATCAATAATCTATAAATATTTTCAGTAGAAAAAATGTCCCCTTAAGAAATCGTACCTCTGCATTGTTAAAGGCAAGTATTTGATGTCATGATGCCAAATAAGCATCCACTTTATGTTGAAACGTAATCCAACTCGATTTTCTATCGAACCATAAATCCAACCAATTTTTTTCTAGGTGTTAGTGTCCTCATCCTTAATGTACAGTTAAGATAAAAAAAAGTAAGATGGATAGGCGAAAAAAATGAGAGTTGGGGTGTATGAAAGTCTCGAGTTCCAGTTTGCATGTATGAAAAAAAATTCGCTAAGAACTTCACCCATAAAGTGAGACGTGTGTCCTAAAGTGAACACTAGATTAGTTAAGTTTGATGATAATTTAAGATTTTAACTCGTAGTCAGTGTGCACAATCGTTAGTGTTGTGTGAGTTAGATATCTTAATCGCTTCTCGAATATTGAGATGACAACTGAAAAAGTAGTTAAGACAACACTCATTAGGAAACCATGTGCACTACTTTATATACAAAATATCGTATTTTATAAAAAAAATGTTCCATAAAAGCGTAAAGGGTGAAATAAAATTCTATTTTACTAAATTAAGAGTGGTTTTAAATATGATTATAATATGAAGCTTTCTTTTACTAATGACTTGATATTTTAGAAAAGTTAAGATTGAAATAATTAACTTTTAAGATAAAATATTCTACCAAATAGGTAATGTTTATTCTAGATGAACTAATTTGAATAATAATTTTTATTGGTCGGATAATATTCTTCAACCAAACATCCTCATAGAATGGATAAAAAATCACAAAAATATTATTTATATATTAAAAATATAAAAGCTATATTTACCTCTTAATTCTTATTAATAAAGTTAACAAATGATAATAAATTAAATGACAATGGTTTCGTTATATATTATTTAAAAGTCGCTAAACTCCAATAATTAACAAATGTTAAGGAACACTAAACATTGCTTATTAGTTTCAATCTTGCCTTAATAAATATAAGCATTTTTTATTTATATAGGCATCAAGTTCGAGTTTTTTTTATATGTAAAAAGAATCATTGTTAGCATATCGTGCGACCTAGACAAGTTCAAATTAGTTGGAACATGTGACAGCTGAAAAAAAAAATTTGAGGTAGATCCTTTTCATTTTTGATATGAGATAAAAGTAGTAAACACAAGGAAGAAGTATATTACCCCTCATGAGTCCACATTCAGAGTTTTGAATTTTGATCAAAAGCTTTTCTCCAGCTTCTATATATATAATGGACTCATGAGGGGTAATAATAATATTACCACGTACTGTGTGCTGATATCAACATAAGCACCACAATTCTACTTCAAATGTAAAATGACAGTCATGGTGCGAACGTCAGAAAGCTTCATGTATACCCAGTAAAACATACAGAAAATTGCTAATGTAGTAGGTCGGAAATAAGTATTTCGTTTGTGACAGTGCTATTACTTTATCATGAACATTGTCAAAAGATAAAAGAAAAGAGGAAAACTTGGCCTATCAGTGAATAAATATTCGATCAAAAGTTGCCAATTGGGCCAAGACCTGACATTACAAAGCTTGGTTTTACTTGCTTTTCTGGATCCAACTTGTATCATTCTTAAATAAGTTGAAAGATATAGGTCGCTCTAAAAACGAGTTTTGAATGTTCACCCAACTTTGTACCCACTTTTCGATAGGATCATTAAATTTTATTTTATAATTAAAAAAATTATTCAATTTTTAAAATATTTGAGACACACTTGATTGCTTATGGTTACATGGTTTACGAATATTCTTATTTCTTCATCACATCAATATTCAATATTAATTTTTTTTAATATAAATTGATAACATTAAAGCCCATATGATTTGAGGATAGAAGCTGAATTAAGATCTTATTTTCAATATTTTGATCGAATAATTTTGGATTAAATTTGTAAGTTTATAAAAGTAAGATAAAAGATGGTTCACCGTGTCTAATATCATGGAAAAAAAATATTATATAACAAAATTATTGCATCCAATAATAGTAAAAGTCACTCGAAAATTTCAAATATTTTTATGATATTATCTAGATTATCACTTTTTTTATTAATTTATTAAAATTATTGCACACTTCTCATTTCTCCTTTGTGACACACTCGATAAAGGAGAGGACGGTCACCTGACCTCCCTCCCTTTTCTTATTCGATAGTCGTAAAAAAGTCACTCAAAATTTTTTTTATAATATTATTTAGATTATTACTATTTTGTTAATTTATTAATGTGGAGATTTGAGTTAAATATTGACTTGATGGAGAGAAAATGATGTCCATATATATGTACTATAAAAATCACAATACCACCTCAAAAAAATTTGAAAATTTGGAGTACCATTGAATTATAAAATAAAAGTTTAGTTATCATAGTGAGAAAGAGAGTAAAATTGAGTGATAGTTTCAAAATTTGACTCTTAAGAAAAAATTTACATCTAGTGAAAATATGAACTAATTGAAGAATATTTTTTTTAACGAAGATGATATAGCCTTTTCGTCTTTCAAAATTAAATTTTAGTTTAATCAATCAACTATTGGTTAGGTATTGATCACCTTACCTTAAAAGTTGTAAAAAAAAATCAATTGAAGTTGGTCCATACTCCATATGATTTATTTTTGCTTCGATTTTTTTTATGTGAAATGAATATAGTATAGCCTCATCTATTTTGGTTATGTATAAGACCCAATTTTAATTATATCAGTCAGAAGCAATGACCTTGAACGACAACCGAATAAAAACTACATCTTGAGTTGCATCCAAGTTTATAAAAATCTTCCAAAAAATAGTTCTTTAAACAATAACATGTTGCAATCTTTATGCATGCATTGCCTACTTCTAGTTTTCCCAAACGAAATCGTAATGCTTAACAAGAGTAATTAAACTCATGTGGCACTTCGAAGTGGGGTATTCTTTTGTACAACAATACAATGCACCGATCATGCTCGAGTCACCATATATAATATAATATCATATTTAAACAAATTAGATACCTAAAATCTCTTTCCCAATTTGGAAGTTTCATATAATTATCAATTAAGTCGTCAATGCACAACTGGAGAATAGTTTCTTAATTCAATGTTGTTTCTAAGGTTGCATCTAAAAAATTCTAAAGTTAATTAGATCTAGTGATGACTAACTCACATGTACATGTGAATCGTTGATATTTTTCCATACCGAGGATGATTAATGAACATGCAACGGTTCTCGTATATAAGGTTGACAATTTCAAGTAAAGGCTTATGTACTTCGTCAATTGCTACATAAGATATTTGCTAACTCATTCTAAGACCGTGTTTGACAAGATAAAAAAATATAGTTTAAAATTTAACGATTTGACTAAGTCAATCCGCTAAATTAAGTGTCTGATAAATTAATTTTATCGTTAGCATTTTACAGTTAACTATAAATTTATATTAAACTAATTTAAAAAACTTTTAGCATATAGACTTTAGATGTTCAAATTTTTTTCTAAATTTAACCTTCTAATTACAATATCTTCTTTCCATATTTTTTATATAATTTTTGTTATAAAAATCTCAATTAAATAGTGCGAACATAAATATTTTTTTTTATTTTTTGTATGAATATAACAAAATTTAATTAAAAATAATTTATTCTTACATTACAATAAAATAAATAAATATATATTATATTAAAATTAAATAATTTATTATTTTATGGCTGTTTATATCATTTTATACTCATAAACTAATTCAAACGTTAAAGTTATCAAACACTTATTTATTAATTATCTAATTTAACCTCTAAACATTAATCGTCATTCGTTAACCACTACTCTTTATTCATATTACTATCCGCTCATTAAATCACTTATCATGTCAAGCACAATTTAAGAGTAATGATTAGTAGTTAAAAATATTGTTTGGCAAGGATTTATTATCGCTGCCGCTAATTATTTTGTAGAAAAGTAGAAGCGTTTGGAATATTACCTGTGGTAAATTTTAGCATCTCAACACTAGTTTTTTTATGGATAAATTGTAGAAAAAAACTGGAATTTTGATATTTTTATAGATTTAGTTTAGTTTTTTTCATCTAAAAAGTAAAAAACTTTTAAATCTATTGTAAATTCAACATATCACAATATTCTGTTTGAGAACAATTTTAAATACTAATTCAACATTTTCCACGTGAATAAATAAATGACATATCACAAATTTTATTATTATTTTAAACAAATATTTAAATTTTGTTATTATGTGATTATTATGCAATTTGATTTTAAAATCAAACTTTACGATATATATTTAGCATAATAGTTAATGTTTAGATGTAATAATTAAGAAATAATTAATTATTGTATATATTTAATTAGGAAAAATGAATGTGCTACTTACTTAATTAGGTAACACCGTACTACTTACCTTGTCTACCATAAGATGTTAGATATACGATAGATATGAAATATTTTTTTCTTAAATAGTTTATTATAAGTTGTTAGATCTATCGTATATTTAACATCTTACGGTTGATAAGATAGGTAGTACGATGTTACCTATTTAAGTAGATAACACCTCCATTGAATCTATTTAATTATACATATGACAATGGTCAAATCGTCTTTTTTTTAACGAATTATTGTGCGAGGGTAGAAGTATAACCAATTTCAAAGATATGTTTCTTTGATAAAATAAAAGTTGAAACTAGCGTGAACATTTTTTATTAGGGTGTGTTTCGATTAAGATTTTTGATGAAATAGATTATGTTAAATTGTAATGGGGTAAATTATATAGTTAATATCATGTTTGGATAAAATTAATTAAAAAACAAATAAGGTGGATTTATATTTTGAAACCCATCAAATAACTTAATTTTAACCCATCAATTTTGATGATTTTTTATGAGTTACAAGTTCTCTTATCCATTTCATCTTTACTATTTTTTTCATTTAAATTAAATATGAGAATAAAATAAACTTTTAAATCAACGAATCTTTTAAACATCATATTTTAAATTTATTAATCAAACAACATATAATTTAATTTAACGCATCGTACTCATCTAATTCTTATTCAAATATGAACTTATTAATAACCCATCATACTTTACTTCACCACTTTTTACTCCACTCTCCTATCACATCCCTTCATTAATAACTATCCAAACAAAGCCTACAATTTACCTTATTCTTATTCATACCTTGCTCCAGTTCCTAGTTCCAAATAATTATTTACAAATTTTATTGTGAGAACAAAATGATACTTGCTGTGTTAAAATTGTATGTTGTCAGAAGTCTGATTGACTCCTAAATACTAATGTTAAAAGTTTAATTAGTTGAAAGAAAGAATACACATATTTCGGTCTCATTTGGTGGTAGTAAGGTGAAAATTATTTTGCTGTGGATTGCTCCACGGAACAGTCGAATCAAAGTGACTGACATTTTATTAGGAAATTTTGAGTCCAATTTTCGTCAGTAAAGGTATATATAATTATATATCATCTATTTTTGAAAAATTGCATGAAATTCCGACTATTCTTGCAGATTTAGCCTAAAAAACAAATGATTACTTTTTTTATAGGAAAATAATTTACTTTTTAATTTATTACAAATCTAACCTCTACTGTAATTTCATTGTAAAGAAAATGTTAGGATGAATTTTTACTACATGTGAAGATCTATATTTTTTTATACAACTAATCTTTTACTTTTTTGTGGGCTTATGAATATATACAGTAACAAATTCAGCCCAAAAATAAAAAAATACCAATATATACAATTTATATATATTTTTAGTTTTTCTTTAATTTTTTACATATTAATACACACTCTGCGCTATATTTTCAGCTCACAATATGAACTCCGAACTGGGTGCACAAATTGTGCAGTAATTTTTTTGTGCACACAAGCTGTACACTCATCTTTTGCCTCCTTTTTTAATATCAAACCATGAATCTGTCTCGCAATAAAAAAAATCCTTAATGCCAAGCAACATATTTTTTTTTGCACCTATAATATGCTAAATAATAAAATAAGCCTTGACTGCTCGCGTTCTTGCTATTCCAAGTCCCATTAATCACTAATATATGCACAAGTTCATGCATAAACGGGACGTTGTTGATTATTTACACCTTATTAATTTCGAAAGGAAAATGACATAATATGTATGTTATATTTTATGTTTGTTTCGTTCAACACCTGATTTAAAATTTGATTGTTGGATATACTTAACATAATTTTGCAATGACTAATCGAAATTATAGAATAATGTTGTCATGACTACTAGACCTTATTGTCCCATATATAATAGTTTACAAATAGGCGTATATCGTAAAATGGACGGTTCACAATTAATCAATAGGTTATTAAGCACATGCCTCCTTGTCCAACCCGATACATGGAAGCATGTCATTTTTTTATGTTAAATTACTGGTCCTAACTTAAGTCTTGTTTGACACATTTTAAAAATAATGTCTTAACTAACGAATAATATATTGATTAAGTCAATATATTATTTAATAAATATAATAATAATAAAATAATAATTAGCGCGTTGAAATTTAGTTTTAAATATATTCTCAAAATATTTTATTGTTATTCATTATTTATATGAATACACTTATTCTTTTATACTATATGATCACTTTATCACTTATTATTATTTTATTAATTTATAAATCATTTCATTAATTTTTGTAATAATATTAAAAAAGTTCAAAAAGATAAGTTAATTTAATTAATGATGCATATAATAATAAAAATTATTTATAATCTTTTTAATTATTTTACATGTTGATCAATTCAAATACTGTATTTTTCAAACACTTTTATTAAATTTAATATTTAACTCATTAATTATTAATCACTAATTTTTAATCATTAATAGCTAATTATTATCTAATATTAATGATTTAAATCATTGGTATATGTCAAACATAGTCTTAGGCTAAGAAAAATAAATTCAAAAGAAAGGTAAAAAAGCAGATCTGATTTAGTTTGTTTGACAAATTAAAATTTAAGTGTATTAAGTAACAAAAAGGTTTTGTTCGAGG
Source organism: Pontederia paniculata (assembly GCA_001647135.1). Taxonomy (NCBI): domain Eukaryota; kingdom Viridiplantae; phylum Streptophyta; class Magnoliopsida; order Commelinales; family Pontederiaceae; genus Pontederia; species Pontederia paniculata. Next base: position 24,191 of record LTAE01003869.1, on the reverse strand, counting down.
CAAAGGTCTAATTGAAATATTTGGTAAATCCATCTTAAAAATAAAATTCAGAGGTTAGAGAATTAAAATTTATAGACTACTCTCATAAATTTATAGAGTTTAATAGTTTGACATTTCCATGCCTCCTCTTTTCTTATCACATTTGATATTCGATGTTAATGTGTTACACTTCAATTAGCATGAAAAACATAAAATGAACTATTATATTCGAAAAAATAACATAATTTAGTTATTATGCTACAACATCCGTATAAACATATACATTATATGTTGATGTATATTTATATTATTATATTGTTATTGATTAATTTAATCATTATATTTATCAAATTTTTATTCAATTTTCTATCAAATCACTATCATCTATTTGTTAATGTCTAACCGCTATTAATTAATTAAATTAATATTTGCTAATTAAATAGTTATCCATTAATTAAAATACTAATATTGTCAAACAAAGTTCCAATATAAAACGATCAGATTTTTTTTAAATGTGGATGAATGGTAGCTTTAAATGGAAAATAATCCAAAAAATTGGACAAAGTTACACCTAATTAGAAATACATAAAATTAACATGTTATATCTTAATAACTTTTAATAATTATATTGTTTTTGATAAGTAAATACATAGGAACGAAAATTATGTGGGCATGGTCAGATCATTTAAAAATATTATATAATATCAACACAAATATAAAATCATTGATAATATTTTTCAGTTGCTATTATAATTTTTTTTGGCTTTCCAAAATTCCATGTGAGACATATAATACTTCAGCAATAGCCAGCGAGACATGGAAACCCCGTTTTGTGCTTTGACAAATCAATTTGGTGGAAGAGAACAAAACGCACTCGAAAGAAGAAAAAAAAGAAGAGGACCACAGCAGCAGATGACACTGTGCACCACGCCACACACTCCCAACTACTCATAGCCATCCATCTCATATCGCCCCAAAACCCCCACCACCACTACCATCACCACCACCACCACAACCCAAATCTTTTTTATGGTGTGTGTTAATCCACCGGCCGACGGCGGTGCTTCTGGCGCGAAGGCAGCAACTGCCGGCGACGGTCCCTCCGGCCCTGGGCTCTTACCCTCTCCGCAGCACCCTCAACCCCATCATCGCCACCACCAGCACCAGCACCAGACTAGCGGCTCCCCTGTGGCCATGGCGCTCCCTGGCCTTCTCCAAGAAGATCCGGAAGCCGTATACGATCACCAAGTCGCGGGAGAGCTGGACCGAGCAAGAGCACGATAAGTTCCTCGAGGCCCTGCAGTTGTGAGTTCTTTTCTTGGTATCTCTGGTTTATTTATTGAGTTTTTTCTTTTTGCTGTATCACGGGGTTCCTGTAAGGGGATGAAAGAAGGATTGATTTGAAATTTGTGTGAGTTGTGGAGGTTACAAGGTCTGATTTTGTCGTCAATTTAGCATCCTCTCAGGTATTCATTTTGGTTCTGTCAGTGTACATCTTTGGTGATCTTTTGAACCATTAGACTGTAGCTGCTGGGAAACTGGTGGACTACTCTTTCTCATAGGTCGCCTTTGCCCTTTGGTATCTTGGGTGTAAGAAAGGTTCTTGGAGCTTTGATAGAGGAGATTAATAGTTTTGTTAACACTGTCTAAGATACTAAGAGCTTAGTCTCACTGAAGGCTGCCCCTTTGCAGTTTGAGTTTTTATTAGCTAGTTAGGAGACAAAAATCTTTCTTATAAGATGAAAGAAGACTTTTGTGATGAATTATCTACGTCTAATTTTAATTGCCAACTAGTATGAATAACATGTTTGAGTAATATCATAAAGATACCAAGAAAGAGCTTAATCTCAAGTTGTAATAGGTATCCTTGCTTTTAAATTAGTGAACACCTTTCTCTTTTCACTTTAATGCGTCAAGCAACTAATTATATCTTACTCGTGTTAGATAAAGAATATGAATCTAAAATATAATATCTCAAAAATCAGCCTTTATATAGATACATTGATGAAGGTGTTATCTTGGTCACATTACACAAATCAGTCTGCACATGTAATCACATTTATGCAGTTGTAGCAATCTTAATCTTCTTATTGATTATTCAAGGAAAAGTGTCTGCATTATTATGAATACCATTTTTTATCCGGATGCTCCACATCATTTGCTTTTCAGGACATCTATGTTTTAATAACACTCTAAGCTCTCCTGGTGGCTACCACAATGTATAGACACCCTTTCTCCCTAAAAAAATGAGAAAACATATCAGTTTACGATCCAAATTGCATAAGTAGCAAATGCAGAATAAGTGTACATCACATGAAATGTCTCTAATCTATTATGTACTTGTGTAGGCTAGAAATCAGAAATTTTAACCTGTTTTCTCTGATTGTGGCAGATTTGATCGTGATTGGAAAAAGATAGAAGCATTTGTTGGTTCTAAGACAGTCATCCAGGTATCCATCTACTATTTATATTCAGGACATATTCTTCACTCTTACATACTTTAAACTGCACAATCTTAAGGAATTATCTCACCTTTATTTCTTTCCCTCTTTAAATTCACAGATTAATTTTTAATACCTTTTGATGCAGATAAGGAGCCATGCTCAGAAGTACTTTCTAAAGGTTCAGAAGAATGGAACAAGTGAACATGTCCCACCACCTAGACCCAAACGTAAAGCAGCTCATCCATATCCACAGAAAGCTTCTAAAAATGGTAAGAAATTTTTGTCCCTGTCTTGAACTTTATTGTTGGTTTAGAGGCTAATGGACCATGATATTTAGATAACATTGCAGCTCCTATTCCATCTCAACCAACAACTCCATTCCAAGCATCACCCTGTTTGCTAGAACAAGGATGCTATGCTCTCAGAGGAGATCCTACTTCCATGCTTCAAACCACTGCCACAGGTGCACATATATCTTCCTGGGCGAGCCATTCTGTTCAGCCTCCTAATGCACACTTGGCAAAAGGTACTTTGTGCAATGTCGCATTCTGTCTCTTGAGAAAAATAATCCTTTTGTTAGGCAATGTTTTCCTCAATGGCACTTTAATTTGGGCTCTCTGTTGCACAGAAGATACTAGTCAAGCAGGAGCCATTATGGTTGGTACTTGTTGTAGCAGCATTGAAAGCCCCCGTGATTCATGGCCGTCACGTGAAGCAAATGAGCAAGGGAATCAAGTTACGACACTTCGTGGTTAGTATTTATTTCACAGATATTTATATCTGCAAATTCTTCCACTAGTTGATCGAATGTTACCTGTCTGAATATGTTGATACCTTGAAGTATTACTTGAGCACTGTCATTAGAGTTCTAAGGTCTATAGTCAATCCTACATGGATTTCTGGGTGGTTTCTATCCCTGGTTTGTCTCATCAGAAGCTAGCCAATGATATTCTATAAAAGAATGTTGTTTCTCTTTGAAGTCTCACAAAGTTTGCAAGACAAAAAAATTGTTTGTTGTACATTGTACCTTTATCTAGCAACTTATTTACTTAGGAGAAAAACAAAAAAAATGGTTTTGCTTGCTGGTTTTCAAAATAACATGCTACTATTGTTATTACTATTTTCTATCACTTACCCTTTTTGTTTGTCTCATCTAGATGTTTCCTGCTCCAAACTTAGGAACAAATTATGCTACTGTACTAACACTATTATTTCTTTTCCTTATTGAAGTAATGCCAGACTTCACTCAAGTATACAACTTTTTAGGCAGTATATTTGATCCAAACACGAAGGATCATTTGCAGAAACTGAAGGAGATGGATCCCATTGATGTTGAAACAGTATGGCACTAATATTTTATTTGTACTTGTTATCTCATTCTGTTTGGTTAAGAACCTGACTTTTTTTTATTTTTGTACTTCAATATGCCCGCAAAGTCAATTTCCTTGTAGCTTTTCTTAGCAAGGTTGAAAATTAATGCTGTAACTCATTCATAATTCAAATAGTGTTTATATATGCACTGATGTGCTACAATGAGATTTAGATTTCCTTATCTTTTAACAGTAATGAAATAGTGGCTTGCTGTATTTTACCGTTATAGCAAATCAGACTAATGTTAATAATGGCTTCATAGGTATAAGTCAGTACACCTAAATATGTCTTCGCTTAGTAAAATTTGAAACACATAAGATGTCAAGAAATACTGATGTTTGTGTTCAAACTCACTAGTATTTCAAGGACTATGATTGATGAACTGGAGACTATGAAATTAGCTGTCGTATTAGATCTGGGAAAATCAAAGATGTTGTGATATTAGGACAACAACAGGAACTTCAATCACTATTTCAGTAAAGAGTCAATATATGATTTAGAGGTTATGGCTAATGCCCTCGATTTATAGGGAGGCTTGTTGCTAGCAATAGAGAAGATTCTACTGCCCAAATGTCCTACCTTCCCGTTTTTCATCTGTAGAGTAATAATGGGCTATATTATAAACATTTTATTGTACTCATGTTGAGGTATGAAACTACTGTAGTTGAATCTGAGAGGTTTCCTTCAGATGGGGAGGGGCAAAAGTGTGCATCATAATTTATGTTTCATAAGTATAATTTCTAACATAGCTTGAAGGTTACAGCTTGCATGAATGTTATGTCAAATAATTTACCTAAACTCGAATCATTTCTTATTCTCTACTCATTCCATACCAGATATCTGTATTTATAGGCAGACAGGTTACCCACTTTGACCATGACTCAAATGCCTCCGCTAATCTAACTGATAATACACAAGTTTTTTTTTAAAAAAACCTATTTATGTTTGGTTGGGGACAAAAGGAGGGTAAATAATGGAGGAGAAGGAAGGTTGAATATTTAACTCTGTTTGGATGAATTTATAAGGTAGGAGAATGGACGGGTCCCATTCATTCCCCTCCAACATCCCAATTTTCTTCCAACCCCAAAATGGGGTGTCAAGGGAAGGAAAGCTCTAACTAAAATGAAAATTCTGATTTGACCTTGTTTGATAAAACATACGACATACGAAGGATTCATTCAAACAAAATTATAACTTAATTTTGTTCCCCTCCCTCCGGACAAGATTAATTCTTTTACCTCCATTCTCTTCCATTTTCTTCCCCTCAATTGCCCTCCCTTTCCCGAGTCTTCGGCCAAATTAGACACACTAAATCTTTAATCTTATTAGAATTATATAATTATTCTTATAACTTGCCTTTCTGCTGATATAGCTTGTTGACTTGTGATTTCCATATCACTAATTATGTTTGCAGTTTCTTGCCTTTCTGTTCTTGGATATTTCATGGTTCATTCTCTTGGTATCATGAATTATTTGTTTCAAACTACTAGTGCTTTGAAATTTTTCTGTAAAAGTAATAATCTCATTTATCAACTTCTAGGTACTGTTGCTGATGAAAAATCTCTCCACCAATTTAGCTAGCCCTTATTTTGATGATCATGTAAGTTCCTTTGTTCCCTTTTTTAGTGTAAGAGATACTAGATGCTAGACAAGAATGTTCTTATCTCTTCTTTCCAAGTATTGTGTATATGCATACCTATCTGTGTTTTCTATGGAAAAGTATGGTATTATTACCTAAACCTTGCCTCTATTTCATGTTGATTCAAGTAATTATACTGGATACCACATCTTTCTACATAGAGATATATTGCAAGTTTTATGCTACGCACCGATACTATCCATGTTTACTATAAACTACTTTATTGCAGTCAAAGTTCATCCTTGGACATGGAATTTATGTTATTTGTAAATCTGCTAGACGTACAGTTAGTGTAACATAAGAATCATCTTTAGTAGCTTGAATAGTTGCCAATGAATTAGGAATCCAATATCGCAAGGAACTTAAGGTACATATAATCCTTGGAATATTGAAGCTTTTATGTGTTCCATTCATACAGGAAAGACTACTTTCGACTTGTGATGATGATATGATGGAAATAAAACCTGGAAATGCTGACAAGATGCTCCTAACGAACCAGCCGATGGACTTCCCGTCCATGTGAGCTTAATTATGCCCTCATATTTGCTTCATTTATATGAAAATGTGAATTCATTTAACATATTAGGAGACAATATTCCAGGGTGAAAGCTGAATAATGTCGGGCTGCGAAAAGTTTTGCATGCTGTAAAGATCACATATTGTGAAAAGCCCTTCTCAATACAAGTGTATCAGTGCACCTATCAGTTTCGTGGGAAGAACAGAAATCTGACCTTGATGTTATCTACTGTGCTGTGACATGATTCGCCTGGAAATGGCAACTGTACAAATTTGCACATCATTGCTATTGAAGGGCAAATTTTGTTGTATATCAGTCCATTATTTGTAAATTCTCAATAGTCTAGCATTTGGCAATTCTAAGGTTATGTCTGTGCCAATTTATTTTATCATGTGGCCTTGAGCGTAGATCACTGAGATCCTTTTATTCATAGAATAAGTTAATAATGCGACTTGTATGGTTAGGCCTATTCTGCCTGCATGTATAACTCAGCAGCTCACAGCATGAGGCAATGTATAACTCAGCAGCTCACAGCATGAGGCAATGCTGAAGTTTTTGCACCCGTGATGTGTATTAGGGAAATATTTATGATTCTTGTATTCTTGAATAAAAAAAATCAGCAAAAAAGTATTTTAGTAGGTTTCTAATTAGGAGAAACTGGTATAAGCCAAAATTTGCACCAAACTAGTCTATTATTCCTGTCATGTCTTCTAGTATTTTGTTTTACCTCAAACTTTTAACTAATACAACTTTATTGGATACATGTTTCAAGTCGTTTCTTTAGAATTTAGACTATGTGGGCCATCTCATATTATCTTTTTTTGTTTTTTTTGGATTAAAACCTAAGAATACCTGCAGGCTTTTGGGGTATTTGAAAGGGAGGGCTCCTTAACAATAACTTGCACAATTATAGTTAAGGTATAAAATCAGGTGAAAATCTATAATATATCATTCTAAACCTTGTCATAATTTGGCTGAGTGAAATTGCTAGATTTATCTTTTAAGTTTTAAAACGTTAAGGAAATAATGACTATTAAATAGTCGAAAATATGTTATTTGTTATGAACTTTTTGTTTAGAATATTAGAATAATTTTTTTTTCTTTTACAGTAAAATTCATATATCCTGTTGGTCATTGTTTTATGATTTATTTTGAAGGAAAATTTACTTGAGTTATATAAATTCCGATATACTATTTCTTTTTCTAGTTGGGCTTATTATTAGGCCGGGGTCAAACTTGTCAAGCTCAACCCACAACGTTGTTGGGCTTATATTTTTTTTAAAAAATTGCATGCGTCTTTTTTGTCCCCAACTCCCAAGTAAACTGGAGTAGTACTATGGAAAAAATGGTGATACGTATTTAAGAATCGTGCTAGGGTTCTGTTCTTCTTCTCTCGACTCCCAAGTTTTGAGTTCCACTTCGTGAGCTCTGATAGCGGCACCGACGCGCTCCGGCGTCGGAGAGGGGAGCAACGGCATCGACGGCGGCGGAGGACCAGAGAAAGATCATGGCGTCGCCGGAGGCTCCCACTTGCTACGCCGGAGTCGCTCGCAAGTCTGCCGCCTTCCGGCTCATGAAGCAAATGGTCTGTTTGTTTGCACTCCGCGATGCTGTCCTTCTCCGAGAATATATTGATCTGTTGTTTTTTCTTCCTTCTTTCTCCCGATCGAATCAGGCGAAAATAAGTGATATTTTGGACCCATTAATTGGATGCAATTTGTTGCCCATCTTGAAAATTTTCATATTTAGAATCAAATGCCCTGTAGATCTAATTCAGCCTGTAGGGTTTTCTCTGACTCTTAATTGTCCAACGCTTTTTTTAAGCTTTGGATTCCTTGCGAAAGTTATCATGTGTAATAGTAGTTTAGTTTCATTGGTTACCTAATTGGTGATCTCGAATCGATTTTTACTGGTGACATGCCATGATTTATGTGATAAGAAGTAGTTCACTGCAAGAGGAAACACCGGCAGAATTCCCAATACCGTCAAAGCAACTGCTGTTTCTGCTATTGAGCCTGGATTTATGTTCGTGTATTCAGGGATGGGAAGAAGGCGAAGGTCTAGGAAAAGAGAAACAAGGAATCAAGGGTCATATCAGAGTGAAAAACAAGCAGGATACAACAGGTGCGTTTTCTCAGTTTCCATTGGAGATATGACAGTATTTTGCGATGCCAATGGTTTTTTTTTTTGGGATTTATTCAGGTATCGGCTTGGATAAGTCTTCTAACAATTGGGTATTGGACACGTCTCAATTTGATAACATCCTGAAAAAATTGAATGTGGTAAGAAATTCCTTTACCCGCATGTACGATATGGAAGATTTTTAATTTCTGTTAGATCCTTTATAAATGAATGAAAAATAAATTGTTCTAATTTCTGTGTCCATTTCTTATTTGTGTTTTTTTTTCCTTCTGCAATGACAGCAAGTAGCTGAGCCACATAATAAAGGTATTGAGAATGTTATATGCCAGTTGTTTTTCCTTTTTTAGTTTTGTTGTAATACTGTTTGTTGTTCCAATGTCCCAGATAGAATCCAAGCAAACAATTGTCATGACGAATCTGGAAACTCAACATCTGAAGATGAGTCAGTTCCGAAAGCCACTCGCCCACACGGAAGGTAGATCCCATACTTTTATGGCTAATAAGATCCTTTTGGACTGTTTCATTAATGTTTCGGATTTTAAACAGGTATAAGAAAAGAGAGTGGGGGAAACTTGTAAATGCATACTCGGAAAAGGATCTTCAAGGAATTATTGTAATTTCATCCCTGCCACAGTTAATTCTCAAATTGATCATTTACGTGTCTTAAAAAAACTATCATTTATGTTTTTTTTGTCATTAACATAAATATTTTATATGGTTACTACTTTTGGTTCGAGCTTGCTCGGGAATGTGAGTTTTTTTATGCGAGTATAGATTGTTCCTCTCTTACATGTAACATATTATAGAAGTCATAATTAAAATCTGAATGGTGGCAACCTTTGTTGTCCATCCTTTTTCCTCTAAAAAAAATGTAGCAGTTTATAGGGTTACTTAATGTATGGAGGAGAAATTTATGATCGTTTTTCTTTTTTTTGCATGTGGAGGAAATACAAGTAATACAAATTTGTCTGTTTGTTTTCTCAATTGCATATGATTGACCCTTTGCTGTTCTATATTGCACAGCTCATATTATAACATCAATTATCTTAAAACAAGATTCCTGATTGCTAAGGAGTTCTTACGATCATGTCTCCTTTCGATTGAAATTTTATTATTTGATAATAATTATTTAACCCATCTTTTTAATAAACATGCACCTTTCTTCATGAGACTTATTCTGTCTCGGGAAGAAAAACACTTAAAACTTATTGGAACATATGCTTTGTTGGTTTTGGCCATTCCCTTTTGCCCTGCCTGGCTTTATAAAATGTTATGTTTCATAAAAAATGTCAGGAAATACAGTCCGTTTCACTATTTGCTCTGAATCCAACTGGTGATATTAATGACAATTCCCTGATTTTGCTATGAGTAGATTTTATAAAAGTTGAATCTTTTTGACAGAGTTCTACAGTATAGTCTTTATGAGAAGTCGGTCATATGACTTTTAAGACTTGATGTCAGCATGCAAATTATGTTTCTTTGCAGAAGAAATTGATGATTGTCGAGATGCTTAGTCATCCTTGTTTATTTATCATGCAAATTTATGTTGACAGGGATAATGTGTGAAAGAGAACATAAATTTTCTAATAATTCTTTGGGAAAAACTTATTATCATTTTATTACTTCAATTGATTGTTATTCGATTAATGTGCTGCAACATGTTGTTCTGTTACAACTTGGTATATAATATCAGATTGTCGTATGCAGGGAAGTAGACAAGATTACAATCATGTAGATGCTAATGTTGGAGTTGAGCTTGTGTATAGTTTTGCTGACTCTCAAGTCTGTGAAGAAGGTATTGATGAATGATGTATATTCATCAGTTTCTATCCGCTTTTCCTGTTTCCATTAGATATCTCTTATATTTGTGTCAGTAATATATATATATATATATATATATATATATTAAACTGAACATTTAGCACTTCATGTTTGCCAAAAAGATGCATCTATGGCAAAATATTCTTTCTTGTGTAAGCTTTCTGCTGAGGCCTGAGAGAGATACATGTTTTTTTGGATGAAACACCAAAATGTAGTTTTACTTCGTTTTATTTTTCATAAGATTCGTCTACAACTTTTCAGTTTCAGAATTTTCTCTTTGCTGATTGTTTGATATTTACTTTACTTTTTTGGTTCCACTTGTTTTTATTGTATCTTGTAGTGGTAATAATGTCTCTGTTTATTTTGTCTTTGCAGAGCCCAAAGTTCAAGATGTTCAGTGGTGGGGTCACAAACATGGGTTTGTTTCAGGAGGCTTTCTTGGAGCACAATCTCGTAGGCGTAAACCCTGCACGCAGAATGATACTCGTTGTCGTGCTACGAATGGAAGGGTCACATTTGCTGAAGAAGATCAAGAAAATCTTTATAAACTTGTACATGTATGTGCTCCTTTCTATATATTGTTTGGCTAACATGTTTCATATTCAAGTATGATAATGTTCATTTGAACCTCATGACAGTTCTTCTATAGTGGTACATATTTATTTGTTTTGTTGTTTTATACATCTGCAGGACAAAGCTACATCAGGGAAGCAGGGGCTTGGCATCAAGGACCGACCAAAGAAGATTGCTGGTTCCCATTGGAAGGGAACCAAGACATCTTTCAGTGATAATGATGATGATGCGTCTGCTGATTCTAGTTGCTCCGCAAAGGCAAAACAATCTGAGGCTCTGGAAGTTAAAGCTGATTCCGAACCGAAGATCAAACTCAAGAAATTGTGCCGGCGGTTTCTTCGTGAGGTTCAAAGTTAAATTCTGTGAAGTATCTTGTTTCTCAGTTTCTTTAGCTGATCTGAGTCACATCCAGGCTCCTTCTCAATCATTGAACCTGAAGCAGCTTAAAATGCTTATTGAGAATCATTCAAGTCTTCTCTCTGGTTTCTCTTCAAGACGTGATGCTTTATCATACCTAAAAAGAAAGGTACTTGGTTCTTTATGAACTTTCTTCATGATTCCTGTTCTGACATACGGAGTTGTCTAGATTCTGTTTGTTCTCTACGATGTCAGTATTCTAATGCTTGGCATTCTGCACACTTTAATTCCAATATAAGATATCATGGTTTCTATGTGGTTATCCAGGCTTTTGAGTCGAATCTTATTATGTTAGCATGTCTTATTTACTTGTATTATTTATTTCTGTTAAATCATTTCTCTGGTTGAATAAGAAGCAAGTTTAATGTTCGACATGTTCTTTCTATTGTCTTCAGAGCTATAATTCTCATTTGATTCTCGTTGTGCTCCAATAATGCATGCAGTTGGTAGGAAGCAAGACATTTCATGTGGAGGGTAAGACTATTAGTCTCGCCGCATGAGGATGTCATGGGCTATTGGCTATCGTGGTGTCCTTATAGTTGCTGTGGAGGTTGAAGAATTTTTTTTACCTTTTAGGCATATGCAACTTGTAAGCACTTCCAGCTATTGATTCTTGCTTATTCCAATGTTTTTATTTGGTCCAGTAAGCAGCAGTAGTGTCCTTCTGGTTACTAACCCGGGCCAATTCCTCTTGGTTTTGCCACCATATGTACTTAGCCTTGGACCTTGGTTGTTCACCCGACCATTAAAGAATCACAAGAAAGTAATAAATGTAAATCAAAGCCATGGTCATTCAGAAAATGCCGAAAATTTTGATAGGTATCAAATTATCATTTGTCGAATTTGGAAATTGATGAGTAATTTTGTTCTTATGTAACTTTTTAATTGAGAATTTATGTGAATGGAGATGCTAGTAAAGATAGATGTGTTTTCGGTTTGACATTCTTTTTTGAATTAAATGGGCATAATTGGCCCATTATGTTATTGTTTACCCGATTGTCAACAGTTCAAGCATATATGGTATATGGTTGTGTGAGCATTTAACTTTTGATGGTCCGCATGCCCTCTTTTTTTACAGTTGTAGCTTTGCCTTTTCTTTTTTTTTTGCGTTACCACAAAATGAATTCTTACTCTAACTACCCCCTTCAGCCTAGTACTCTGCATGTGAATTGGGTCTAGCTTCTACATAAGCAGGATTTCGTCAGTTGGAACTTCTCTTAGAGAATTTTGTTGGATAATTGGATGAAATTAGCAAAGGGGGGTGAGAATAAGAGCTTGGGTGCATTAGAGTTATAAAAGTGTAAGGGACACAAGCAGAAATTAGATTCGGATTATAGTTATATAACAGTTGTAAGAAATGATTTATGACTTTGCCTAAGCATTTTATGAAATTTATGTAGGTATAATGTCTTATTAATTTTAGTTCGATCCTAGTGTTAGGATTTTTTTTTTCTTTTGAGAGGGAATTAAATGGATGACTAACAAGGTAGCGTTGGCAAATTTTAGTTTATTCCATTTATGAATGTTGAAATTTTTTGAGTCAACTTCAATTGCAAAATTTATACATATTTTTTATTTGACCTTTGAACAGTAACCTGATTCTGTTTTAGATCTTTTGTCTTAAAAGATATAATTGTCATCCGTTCAGATTCTCAGTTGCGTCAGATACGGTATAAAAAAATATGTAATTTGCCTAGAGGTGGACCTCGAGCCGGGCCAGCCGGCCCGACACGAGCGCCGGCACGCCCAGAAGGCGTGCCGGCC
>LTAE01003868.1:0-35017 GCA_001647135.1 Pontederia paniculata | reverse complement strand
TCTCACTCATATTATATTCAGACTTCAAATTCATGAATTGTGAAATAGAAGATAAATTTTTTTGCTTGCAACCATTCCAAAGAGACTCGTCCGCATTTTTTAAAAGATTATAAAATTTTGAAGCCGAAGGATTATGAGTTTCTTCTCTTTGTTCATTCTCTCCATAAAATGTAGCACCAACTTCTGCATCTCGCACCATATCAATATATGGATTTGTCGAAGTTTTCATAAAATTGTCTTGATTACTTGAACTTTCATCTTTCCAATATTCTTCACCATGCAAAGTCCAATTCAAATAATCCACCCAAAAACCCTTTCGAGATAAATCCATCTCGACATTATATCTTAGTTTCAATTTTTTATTCTTACAATTCGCACATGGACAACAAATGCGACCAAGAGAATCTGCTACACCGCGTTCTTCATATATCAACTCCGTCCTTAAATTTTTCACAAACATAACCCTTATCATCTTTCCACTGAAAAATCCAGCTTCGATTAGGTCTCATTATACTACATAAATATGAATGAAACTTAACTAAATATGAGCTGAACATAATTAAATATGAAAAAAAATTACAAATTTTATATCTTATTTAATATTAACTAAACATGATTACAACTGAACTAAACATGATTAAATATAAAGAAACATAATTACAAATGAACAAAATATAATTATATATAAACAATACATAATTATATATGAACTGTTGTACATGAGGAGGGCAGCTCGCTCCCTCCTCAATGCTGGGAGGAGAGCAGCGCCGCCTTCTGGTGAGGAGGGTCGTGCCACCCTCCTCACTTCTGTAAGGAGGGCGGAGGAGGGAGAGCGGCAGATGTCTTACTGGCAGGGAGGAGGCGAGTGGGTGGGCGGCGATCGGGGAGCACGAGCGGCGGGCGGGCGACAGCTGTGGCCGAATGGAGGATTAGGGACAAATAACGCATAGAAAAAAATTGAGGCTAAGGGGGTTTTTAGGGGAAGAGAATTAGCGACAAAAATTCTTTCGCTAAGCCATCGTCAGTTCTGTCCGACAAACGATCACTATCATTATTTATGTCGTTAGATTATCAAAGTTTTTATCAAAATAAGCGGTTAACTTATCTTGTCGGTGCACCGTCGTTAAGTTGTCGCCATTAGGGACATATTAGCGACATGTATTTTGGTCGGTAATCATTTATCGCTAATCCATCATATTCTTGTAGTGGCTAGATAAAGAAACCTCAAAACCATTTACTATTTTGGTAGGTAAGTTAAAATCATTTTCAATGACATCCCAAATATCACTGTCCATGGAACATACATAGGCTTGCAATCTAATTTTCTAGTATGAGAAATTAGATGCATTGAAAAGGGGATGTATGGAGGTAGATTGTCCTTCATCTATGGTAAATCCATTAGATGACATTTTAGCTCTAGATTGTTAAGTCTATACGAGATTTGTAAGCAAATATAAATTAAGGAGCAACCTAGCTCTGATAACAATTGTAGGAACTAGGCGGCACCAAGAGGGAGGGGGTGAATTGGTATATTGAAATTTTTGGCTCTACACGATATTAAAGTAGCGGAAACAATCATAGAATAATTGCAAGTAAGGTTAAATGCAAAGTAAGAAACAAAGACAACAAGTTTGTTGGCGAGGTTCAGCCGAAAACTCTTGGCCTAAGTACCCGCTCCAGTCTTCTCAAACTTGAGACCTTCGGGGATCACTAACTTTCCTTCTTCAAGGGCGAAAGCTCTCTTACAACTTTCTTCTCCTTTCTTGCTTTCGAGGGCAATGAGAAAAACCTCTTACAGTCTCGAGCTCAACACTTGAACACGCAACAACTCCTTTCTACACTTAATTCTCACGAGAATGTTCTTAGAAGGAGGAACTAAGGCTTATCTCTTAAGCTCACAAGTTCTCAGAATCTAAATGGCCAAAGTTAGTTCCCAGATTCTTGAGACTTAGCTTTATACCTTTACAAAATAGTCTAATCTCTCTCTCACAATAACTAGTCGTTAAACAAAGTACTATCCTTTTCACCTGCTCCTCGACCGATCGCTTCTTCTCATCAGGCGACCGCTGCCCTGGTGAATTCAATCTTCGATCGTCCACAGTTGTCCTTCGACGTCCGAAGTCACGGGCTTCAGCCTTAGTTCATCAGCTTAGCTTTCATAGGTCGTCCCATCCTTCTATGGGTGTCCTATAAACTTCTTTTCAAATTTCTTTGTTTTTCATCGGTCGCCCACTGCTGCTCCACTGAACACATCGAGCGTCTGCTTCTTCTTTTCTTTCTTTGCTTCAAGCTGCTTCGATCGTCCACTGCTGTTATACGAATCCATCGGACGACCTTTCTTGACTTGAACTTTTCTTCAAGCTTGCTTAGGTCGTCCACTGATTTTCCACGAAACCATCGGACGACCTTTCCTTCACCTCTGAACTACTTTTGTCATCCACTTCTTCCGCACTGAATACTTTGGATGTCATTTCTTTTTCTTCAAATTATTAGGTCATCCACTGATTTCTCATTGAATACTTCCGACGTCCTTTCTCTTTCGTCTGAAGTACTTCGGTCGTCCACTAATTCTGCATTGAAAGCTTCGGACGACATTTCCTCTTTTTCTGACGTACTTTGGTCGTCCACTGATTCCACACTGAAAGCTTCGGACGACCTTTCCTCTTCTTCTAACGTACTTCTTTTCTCCTTATTACTTCGGTCGCCCACTGATACCTGACAAGTCCATCGGGTGACCTTTCTCCTTCTTCGACAATTTACTTCAAACTTCTTCGATCGTCCATTGACTCCACTCAAAATATTTCGGACGACATAAGTTGCCTTCACTACAAAACACTTTTACTTATTCTCTTCATTATAAGTCATTCATTGACTCCACTCAAAACATTTCTTGAAGCTTCTACCTTCACAGTTTGATTTTTTTGATGACTTTGATCAAGTATTGCTGGGTGGATTCAATGGAAGAGATATTTACACTAATGCAATGTGTCGAGGATCGAAACTTGTATGCAAAGGACTTGTGGAAGATCGCCAAGGTCACAAAGTTTGTTGACCAAGAAGCGATTGCTTGGCAAAGTTTTAAGAGGCTTTCTAGAGCCATTATTTCCCTAATTACCAACGCAACATTCAACCAACATGAGTTCCTAGAATTGTAGCAAGGCAACATGATAATGGCAGATACCTAAACAAGATCATCAGGTTGGAGAATATAAATCAGGGCTTGACAGGGTGCTTGCATCCACTGAGGGCTGAATCATCGTATATGGGCACTACCTTAGGGACTGCCTTGATCGAAAGAAGGAAGGACAAAATCCCTGAGGCACATGATGTGCCAACCTAGCGGTTCGCAACATGGTTTACAAATGGATGCTAGTGTATCTCAGCACATTAAGGATTTCATTAGAGGTACTCTTTCCATAGTCGGACTCATTGCCACTTTCTTATTTGACACGAGTGTACACACTCATTTATCTCTAATGATTGCGCTAGTACATTGAAAATGTCATTACATGACATCAGTTATAAGATTAATATAACCACATCAATGAGAACCCTTCATGCCACCAAGTACATCCCAAATGTTTATGCGGGCATGTTCAATTCCCCTTCTTCAAACAATCTCGCTATGTCTCCCTCACGAGTTCTTCTCCCATCGCCAACCACCATCATTGACCTGAGCTACTGCATCGGAAGATCACCGACATCACCATCTCTCTATCATCATTATAATCTTCCTCTGTTCTCATGGTTGTGAAAAATATATTCATTGGCAGTAAACTTGAGCAACGATTATCTTCTCTGGCTCTATTTGACTTCTCTCTATGTTCACTTCGTCAAACTCTATTCATGAGCCATCAACTCTTCATCAATTTTCTTCTCCTCTGCATTTACGACCGTGAAACTCTATTCATGGCCTTGAAATTCTTTTGGCACTCCTCATCGATGACATCACGAACGTGATATTCTCTTTACGAGTCATGATTTCTTCTTTCACGACCGTGACGGACAACTCACGAGCCATGGAATTCTTCTCATCATCATTCTTCCATCTCGATCTATCTTGACATTCTATTCACGGGTCGTGACACTTCACTTCACTTCACGAGCGTGACATCTGACTTAATGACTCTGAAGCCACCTTGGAAATTCCAGCCCTCTGCTTTTTTTTTATGAACTAAGGGAGCATTGAAGAGACAAAAGACACTCTGAATCAGAGACCCCACTACTTACAACCTAGCTAATAACAAACTACTTGAGTGCCTCCTATTATCACCTAGTGATTGGACGAGCAACACCACATCTATCGTGGGATGGACATGATGGACTTCACCCATACGCCCTTTTCTCACAAGGAGACTATGGCCTTTTTTGGGATGAAGGATGACATCACGTTCCTCTTCGACCGCATCGGCTTGGGCCACTTTCTACAGCAGGCGTGACCCACCGACAAGGAACTCATTTTAGAGTCACTTAGCAGATTGAAGTCTACCAATTTAGACAGCAAAGGAAACAAGAGCTCCAAGTTGGACTTTCATATGTACAACCGGCGCTTCTCTCTCGCGTTGGACGAGTTCAATGACATATATCAATTCCCAAGGGAGGGCGTCCGTAATGTGCCGAATGAGTTCAATCCTAGGGCACTTTGGTATGCGATTACGAGGGAGACTGATCTCAAGTATCAATTTGTGAAGAGCTCCCTGATTCAATATTGTGTCTTTTGTTATACCATTAGATCCTGTCAAATACCATATGCAGGAGAGGCGACAATGACGATTCGCCAAACGAAATGGAGTTATTCCTTTTGGGCCATGGTGGAGGGCATGTCAACGTTGAGCTTTCATCGCCAGGAATTTTGTGAAGCATGCCAAGAATGACAAGGGCAAGCTCACCATTGGAGGCATGATCACACCCATCACCTAGCACTTCAGGCTTCAACTTTCTAACTTTGTTGATGCATGTCATTCAAGCATATTTTGCATGGCATATTTAGTTTAGTTTGTATTAATTAATTCATGACATGCATCATTTTACTTAGATTTTTATTTTTATTTTTATCGAGTTAGTATCTACCAAATATTTCATTTTTTTTGAGATTCAAAGCAAAAAGGCATAAGAAGACACTGCTAAATGATCGGCAAATAATTTCGGTCAAAATTTAAAGGAAAACAATCTGCAAGGGCATGATGGGCAATGTCATGGTCATGAGCACAAGCTACGAAGTTTTCATGAAATTCATCACGGCCGTGATGAGCAATGCCACGGTCTTGAATGAAAGGAGGATGAAAAGTTCACAAGCCTTGAAGACGAAGTCACAATCGTGAAAGCAATGATTCACGGTTGTGATGGGTGATGTCACGACCGTGAACGAGAGCTGCCAAAAAGTATCTGAAATTATCACAATTGTGAGAGTAATTTTCAAATTTAGTACCCCATCTTTGCATAAAATCTCAAGTTGGTACCCTAACTTTATTTTGTAACTAATTGGTACTCCAACTATATAATCATTTCAGAATTGGTCCCTTTTGCATATTATAATATATTTTTGTTGATGTGGCAACTATATCATGTGTTTTGATGAATAATTTATTAAAATCATAACCATATCAATTGAAATATAAATTAATACCAACTTAAAAGGATTACAGATACAAAAAATAATAATAAAGGATTACAGATGCAAAATAATAATAAAGGATTATAGATACAAAAAATAATAATAAATAATTTTCAAAAATATTGTTTTATATAAATATTTTTTTAAGTTAAAGTTATTTTTTGCGTATGGTTGATGTGGCTATCAAAAAATAAATTAGTTGTGAAAAAATGATATCGTTGCCATATTGCCAAAAAAAGTTAATATATAAATGAGATCAGTCGTAAAAAATTATATAGTTGAGGGTATAATTAGTTACAAAATAAAAATTTACAAAAAAAATATTAATAAATTTTTAATTAAAACACATGATATGCAAAGAAGAAATATTATTTTCAATATATCTGAGTAGCAACCAACTCATATATTTTAATTATATTTTTGTATTATAATATATTTTAATTAATGTGATAATCACATAATGTGTTTAACTAATAATTTATTAATAATTTTTTTATAAAATTTTATTTTGTAATTAATTATTCCATCGACTATAAATTTTTTTCACAATTGATCTCATTTATATATTATGACTATTTTTTAGCAATGAAATAGTCACACTATTTCTTTTCATAAATAATTTAATTTTGATATTCACATCAACCACATGCAAAAAAAATCACTCTAACTTAAAAAAAATATTTATATAAAAAAATTACTTTTGACTACTATTTATTATTATTTTATATCTACAATTCTTTTAAGTCAAAGGTATTAATTTATATTCAGCTGATTTGGTTATAATCTTAATAAATTATTCATTAAAATATATGATGTGGTTGATACATCAATAAAAATATATTATAATATACAAAGGGTACCAATTCTGAAATAACTATATAGTTGGAGTACCAATTAGTTACAAAATGAAGTTAGGGTACCAATTTGGGATCTTGTGAAAGATGAGGTACCAAATTTGAAAATTACTCCAATTGTGATGGGCAACATCATGATTGTGAGCATACGGAGGCCATCTGAATATGTAATTTATCATGATCGTGAAGAAGGCATCACGACCGTGAAAGCATGATTCACGAGGCATGAAAGACAATTCATAAGCATGAGCAAAACTACACATGAAATACTCACGGACATTAAATCCAGTTCACAGGCTGTGAAAATACTGAAGGTCAAATTACAATGTTGCGATCACAAATGTGAAATCCAATTCACGGGCCATGAAAATATCGACTCGAGTTACGATCACAACCATCAAATCTAGTTCATGGGCTATGACATCCTAATGTAGACTAAAGTATATTTACGGTCATGGTCATGAAACCATTTTCACGGACCGTGACGTTATGCTGCCATTGAGGAGAAGTTATGGTCACGACCATGACAACCCTATCATGATCGTGAAAATTCCTGGAATTTAGTTGAAAAAGTGTTTTATATGTCGTTTAAAGTTGTCTTCGGGATATTTCAACCATGGTTAAATGCTATTTGATTGAAACTGAAACTTATCATCTCAAGACTCTCTCTCTACCTGTAGAAAACCTATAAATAAGATTCCCAAAACCTCATTTGAGGGGTGCTTCAAGTTAGAGCCAGATGCTGAAGAAATTTTGCCAATTCAAGAAGAAGGACTCAAGTGCAATGCATTCCGGCGAAGGTTGTGTTACTGAGATTTACAGTTTGATTTTTGTTCCTTTTTCTTCTGTTGGGACAAACTTTTTTCCTCTATTTAGTCATATATATTAAGGAGTTCGTAAATCCTATTTTAGATTGAATTTTTAGTGTTTTTTTCTTTTGGTACATGAATTCTCTTCATAATGCCTTTTTCTTCTCTATGACGATCACAAAATAATTATTGACTGCTTAGTGTAATTGATTTCATTATTCTAAGAATTTGGAGAAATTGATCCTTGAATATAAATCAAAGCATCTCATTCACAATCTAACTACTCGTTTGAGAATCTAGACTGTGTGGCCTATTGATCTGAACTTGTTTAAGTAGCTAACATTTTAAGTTTTGCATTGTTCATGTGTTTTACATTAAAATATACTTGAGATGGATTCGTTTTGAATTTCTCAATTAATCTAAATCTAGGATTGGTGATTGTGCATGTTTAGGGATCACAACTTAGACAATTATATGTCCATCATTAGATTCGATATGTGTTTTAATTTGATCCAATTTGACATAGTGGTAAAACAGACTCCTCATTTCCCAACATTATCTAATCTAATCTTATCTTGTCTCATCTAATTATTTTTAAATTAGATAGGTTAAGTTCAATTAGTCCTTGTGGGTTCAACATCCTTACTCCTAATTATTTTATTATTTCAATGACAAGTGCACTTACTGTAATTAGATCACATCATCTGCAATGAATCTTGGGGGCATTTACTTGGACATGTACACTAGTATTCAACATCAAACTGAATCAATAGAGGGAGCCAAAGTTTAGTCCAAAAATCGCTCAAACCTCCTACCATGTGTTGAGATCGACAGGTTTATAGTTTTCAACAGGTCCGACGGCTATTCTTTCCACCCCTATCTGGGATGCCTCCATATGAAACGATGCCACAAAGGCGCCCTCCTAGAGGGGAGGCACTTCTTCTGGAGACAGACTACTTTTGCTGCATCGCCCGAGTACACGTCTTTTGGATCCTTCACTCACTCAACCAGCTTTCGACTTCAGTAGTCTCCAGTTAGAATGATGCATGAGGATATTAGGGAGATATGCCTATGACAGGAGTGCACCGACATCATGGTTCTTTGTATGCATGACTATCACATCAGCTAGGTCCACTTTGGAGTATTTCCAATGCCGCCACTACCACAAGACGTGTAGTTTGAGTTGTACTTTTTTTTATCTTCTTTCTTTTTATCTTTCTTGAGTAAGCGTTTTGTACTCTCCTTGTTTGGGCTTCAACACTTAGAATAGTATGTTAGGTTCAAGCTTGGGGGAGTTTGCTTTAGCATGCATCATGTCTGTTTTAGTTGTCTTATGCATTTGAACTGCTTGCTTATTTCTTGTATGAATGTTTTCTTTCGAATTATGTTTATAATGAAAATCCAAAGAAAAGAAAAAAAATAAAAGTTTAAAAATATTGTTAACATCTTACTAACCCATGCTAACATCTAACTATCTCAAAATGTCAAACTAAAGGATGAAATACCCCGGAACATCCTTGCCCGACATGGGCCGTGTCCTCTACGAGCACGGGTCGTGTTGCTTAAAATGGATAGTGTCCATCGAGGACACGGGCTGTGTTGACATGTGGAAAGTTTGGATTAAAATAAAATTAGAAGTTGGAACGTGATTAAGTTTTGTAACCGACTTAAAACCCTAGTATCTCCCTATACAAACCCCTAACCAGGAGAAAATACTTCTCCAAGCCTTTAGTTTCTATCCCAGCCATCAGATGACTCCTCTCTCTTCCCCCTCTCGTCTTCTCTCTCTCTTAGGATTCATCCTTGGGATTCATGCCAAGAGAAGATGACACAGAGGATAGCATGTGAAACGATGGAAAATAATAGACGAATAGAAGATAATAGCATAACGAACAATATATTTAATTAGGATCATTAAAAATGATTGATTTCTAGGTTTTAAATTTATTGTTAATGATGATCAAAGAGGATTTTTGCTGGATTAATGATTTTTCAAATGGAGTTTTATGGAAGAGTTCTTCGGATATAGTTAATTATTAATATAATATTAAACTGTAACCGGACACGGGCCGTGTTACATAGTCTGTGTCCACCGGTGCTGGCGTGAGACACGTCGAAGACGAGCCGTGTAGGCTAACAACGCGGTCACGTCGGACAATAATGTGTAAAATCCGAAAATGGACCGCATTCGTAATAACACAGTCCGCGTCCTCTGGAGGACGGCCGTGTTATACTCGACTCGTGTCATTCCGACCATGATCGTGTTCCCTGGATGAAACAGTTTGCGTGCCTTCGGGACACAGGCCGCGTTCTTGGATCAAAATAGTTGCGTCTTTCTCCAACGCGTGCAGAGTCTTTTCTCTAAATAAACTATTGATCTTAAAGAAAATGGCAGACCAAATGGTCTGTGTTACCCTAACACGGTCCACTTCTCCGGATTAAAAAAGACGTGATCAAAACGGTTGTGTCCTAAACAAGCTTAACCCGTGGAACAACACATGCCGTGTAATCTCCGACATGGGTCATTTCCAGGATGATTGATGTTATGTCTGATTGATTGATTGAATCTATTTGAGGTAGGCTTATTATCCTTTCACGTGAACCTAGTTAAATATATAATGAAGAGTAAAAGATGTTAATGATTGTGTTTGAATGTATACATGAAGAGTAAGTCCCCGGCGGACTGAGGGATTTATCCCTACTATTATTGAGTTCCTTTGGGAATTACTGAGTCCCTTGGGACTACTATTTATGGAGATTAATTGATGGGTCTAGGGTTGACCCCATGGCCTAGCTAGCTATACTGTCGTCATATCTCTAGAATCTTCATGTACTGATAATCGCTCAACATTGATTGAATTAAAAGATGCTACCAAGATGAATGAAAAAAATATAATGAACTGGGCCTGAACATACTGATATACTATTCATGATGAGAGTAAGGTGTAACTGATGTTCTTGTCACTTTTATTGAAAAGAAAGATGAAAAGAATTGATGTAAGAACTGATAAGTATTAATTCCACATATTATCATTGTTTCAATACAAAGAAGAAAAGATTTGATCTACTCACTTATTGACCTCTTATTATTTTTTCTTTTTATATGATCTTCACATACTGAGTATCACAACTCACAGGTTCTCCTCTATGAATTCAATTATGCAGGTAATTTAGATGCTTGATAGGTGTCGATAGCGGTGATGATGATGCAACTCGTGATGGTCTACTTTGCACATAAAATAAGATTTTGGTTGTGTCTCATGGTAGCTGGCTCTCTGAGTTATAAGTTTTTCCATTTGATTAGTCTTGATGTTTAGTTTTATTGGAACAAATGTATTGGATTATTAGTCTTCCTATTGAAAAAGGATATTTCAATTTAATTTTATTGGTTTATCTGATGTGGGCCAGTGGATTGGTCAAAAGTTAAAAGATGTGAGCCCGTAGAGTCCTCAAGATCATATTCTTCCAAGTGTCGAGGTGTGATTTTGAGGACGTTACAAAGGATGTCTCTTTATTATTTATCACTTGAGATTGGAATACTGAAACTTGCGTCTTATTATTTAGAACTATGAATTCATAGACGATAGTTTGTTTCAACTTAATTTTATTTTTATTTTGTTCGGCCTTGTTAGTAATAGCATTTTTATTGAACATATAAGTATCTTGTGGGATTATCCAAAATAAAACTGATTAGTTAAAAAAAGAAAAAAAAAGAAAAAGAACTATTTCTGCAATTCAAAATTTGAAAATTTAGAGAAGCAAGTTAATGCCTAAGTACTATTTAGAACTTTGGTGAGCTCGGGTAGATAAGCTCGGGGGCACTTTAACACCTCGTGAGTCATTAGTTGAAAGCCCGCTACATGAACCACCTTGTGCAATATAAAGAAATACTTAAGTGTCAACCTAACAATCACAATTTGAATCCTCACTCAAAACGAGAATGATCAAACAATTAAACTCATAAGGGACTCTTAAATAATGGTGACCTAAGGCCAATTGGTCTGGAATCTATCGGTCAAAAGCTCATTATATGGACTTCCTTGTGAAACTCTATTTGAAGACTAGAACTTCTATAAATGAAAATTATTAATGTGGAAAAGTACAAGATCGCTTGATACTTGCATATTCAACATCAATGTTCTTAATGGATAGGATATGTTTTTTCTTTTGCATGAGGCTGAGACTTAGACTATTTAAATATTTTTAATATTTTGACATTCCATGCAACTTGGCTCGGGTAAAAGTGAGAGGCTCTTATGATGAGCATGTATTCTTTTGAATTTGCATTAGCATGCATCATGTCTATTTTAGTTGTTTTTTTTCCATTTACACTATATTTAGTTCTTTTGCACGAAAATTTTCTTTTGAATTGCATTATTAATGAAAACTCCAAAAAAAATCAGAAATACATCTTACANATATATATATATATAATCCAATTACTACTCTCTTTATAGTTTGTCACTTGTGATGCGGTGTGTCTATAGTTAAATCAGAATCATATTTAGATACATGTTTGTCAGCAGAGTTGTGACAGAGTAAATGCAAGATAGTGATAATGATAGACGATCAATTTTAAAAAATCCTCGGACAACACTACAATTACTGCAAGTATGCAACTAATCGTGTGCAGTGCTTAGGATATCGAATCCATAGGGAGGCGAAAGCAATTATCAAGATTTAATCATTCGAGACTAATGAAAAATGAGAATATCTAAAAGAAACTAATATGAAGATTAAATATTTTTTAAGGTTTTTGATTAAATGCAGAAATGAACAAAGATAACATGGATAGAAGAGATCACGACTACACAAATATGAGATACAACAGGGATGTGAAGAAACTATAGAGTTAGCAGGTTTTCGGGATGTCGGACTGGATTCTCATTTACATGCCAGGTTGTATATACTGATTATTTCGTTGAAGAGAGAAATCATGGATTCCTTTTCATGGGATTCAGTCACAATCTCCCCGCAGTCATGCGGTGAAGAGCACAAAAGAATCCCATGACCTAGTCTAGGTGAGTCTAATGGTTTGCTACCACCACCAGACTATGTGAGAACGAGATGTGATAGTCAGTCCTCCAAACACTCTAACAGGAAAATAGTAAGACTAGTCCTCGCAGTTGTAAGGTTGTGAATCGCCCGATGGTAGTGACCTAATGCACTCAACGGGTAAATAAACCAAGACCACTCACTTCATCGGACGCCTCCGATCGAGGACATATTACCCGATGAGAGTGAGTGCAAATAAGAAAGAAAACCGAATCGAGAGTCAGTCACATCCTATCACAAGATAAACAAAACTCTTCACGACATTCGATTCAAAAATGAAATCAAACATTGGGTTGATTTACGAAAGCAAGAAATAGCTCAAAGACGTATGAAACTAAAATAGTAATCTAAATCCTTCATCCCCTCTGCAACTCTAGATTATCCTACTTAGTTACAGATCATGTTCATCAAAATACAAGAATAAAGATCAGAATTGCTCATGTTATTCATCCTGCAGATCCTGCTCGTCAATGGCGTCGTCTCTGGTTCCTACGGCGATGGATAGATGGTGGTGTTGATCCCGTGCGTGAGCCTTCCCAAAAAGTTCCCAAGAATGCAAGATATTTTTTTGTCTTCTGATTCGTCCTTTTATCCCCTCTGCCTTCATTCGACACATGATGTCTCTGTCCAACCCGATACTATCCTTTTGATTCTTCTGTTATGTCCTTTCCAAATTTGGGCTGTAAAAGATTGTTTTTTGTTTTGGATTTTTGTCGTCAAGTGATCCCTTTGTGTACAGTTGTGATGCCTTAGTATGTGAGGGTATGAAGGCATCTTTTTCGAAGGTTCCTAGAATAAAAACACAAGGCAACATCATTTGGTTCTATGGTTTGTGCTTGCTGCAAAAGTGGGAACTTAACACGGAATGGAGCTCGAATTTAATATAATGACATGAAAACAATGCGGATCATGACTACAAAGAACATAATATCAAGCACTTGATGCATCGACTTTAGAATATCACAACTTGAGAAAAATTATTCCATTATTAGAACAATCGAAGATTAAATTAATCCAATCTAAGTTAATGGTGAACAAAATTCCTAATCTCTCCAACATGATATTATCTCACCCTTTCATTTCTATTATTTCTTAATCTTAGTTTCTTCTCACTCGTTCATTTTTCTATTATTTGACAATAAAAATGAATTTTTTTTCAACCTGAAGTTTCTCTATCAATATAGACTTGAATAAAATAAATCAAAATAATGCTAGTGGAAACAAAATTCCTCTTCTCATCACATATATTACTTGTGCATTTAGTATACTTGTTGGATGCTCTGTAGTGTTGATTTGTATTCATCATACATACATATTTTTGTCGCTTGTTCATTTGTTCTTCGCGTTATACTAATCCTCATTCTCATTTCCTTGAACTCATGTAGTCGCCGATCTACTTCACATTCTCCTAACGGGTTTTATTATAAGTTTAGAAGAGGAAAAGAGAGACAAAACTATAACAGAGATGAACAAATTTTTACCTTTGAACCTAGGGAGAATAGAGGAAAAAAGAGGAGAAGATAGAGAAAACATTTTTATGATTAGAGCTTTAGGAAGAAATAATAAATTATGAGGATTTTCTCACCCTTAGGGGCCGTTTGATTCAGGAATAAACTCAACAATATCCCATTATTATGAGAATATAGCCAAGCCTCCACCAAATAAGAATATATCAACTTTTTTAAAAATTATCTAGAAAACCGTGAAATCACTAACATTTTCAAATTTATTTTACATTTCTTATTCTTCTAAAACGATGGAATATCTTATATTCCACCAATTTTATTTTTTTATACACGTGCTATTATATTTTTTATATTATTTATCATAATGATCTATCATAAATTATCTATAATTGTAAATTTAATACTATGTGATGATATAATAATATTATATGATATAACTTATTATAATAATTATTACTTAATTATTTTTCAATCAAAATAATTATTACTTGATTGTTTAATTATTTAACAAAATAATGATTAACTAGTATTTTAACATAATTACTAAATAAATGCTCATTTATTATTAAAGATATATTTTTAATTTATAGTATAATATACTTTAAAGAAATCTGACTATAAGAATATATTCTTTATTCTTGTCAATCCAAACGCTAGATGGAATAAGAATAATAGAAATATACACAAGAATATATATATTCCTTGTAGATATTCCTTCTCTACTTATTCTTCAACCAAACGACCCCTAAGGGTCTATTTGTACGGATTTCTTAAGGTTTCATTTGTGTTTTTAAAACAAACGGGACTATTATTTAAATTTCACTCGAAGTTCAAACTAATAAAAAAAATATTGTTTAATTGAATCGGATTCCACTTGAACCGTAGCTTCAAGACGGACTGTGTTCGGATCGAACACGGACCACATTGGGTATTAAAAATAAACTAGGTAACATATTCGTACGTTGCGGGATTTAAATAATTCTAATACAATATTCTTTAATTTGTTAATTTTAAATTTTATATATTTTTTCATCGGAACATGACACGATACGATTATCTATTTCTTATTATTTTTTAATCTTAATTAATCTTACTATTTTATCATATTTATGTATTCTATACAATTTTTCATTTTGTTCAGCTTATTCTCAAATTATTATTATTTATTATATATTCAAATTAAAAATTAAATCAAACATATACTTTACTTTCATTAGGCATTTAACCCTAATTCTTTCACCTCTATAATCGTTATCTCCTTGTCTTATGGGATGAACTCGACAATATAACCTAGCCCAAGATTAGTTCAGGCTTAATCAATTACTTACGAGTGAAAAAATATAAACATTAGCCAAACCAACTACCCATTATTTCTTATTATTATTTTACTTTTAATTATCATAATATTTTATTTCATTACTAAGCATGCTATGTTTTTTTAAAAAAAATATATTAGTTTCTCTTTTTTGTTATTTATTTATCAACTTCTTATATTAAAGAATAATAACCTTTTAAAAATATTAAATAAAAAATTTAGGAGTGTTGTTATGTCCTCTTGAAATCATCATAATCACTTAAACTAAATTGATTATAGTTTTATCTAAATTTTGAAAGATTTTAAAAATGTGAGTTGTATAAAGATTTAACTTTTATAAAAAAGTATTAGAAAAATGAGGAGAAAGATAAATATAACTCAAAAGTTATAATAACTCTTGGGCATAAAAATTATATATAGAAAATATAAATATATATACTAAAATAATAAATAATAATGAAATTATGATGTCTTAATAAAACTTAAAAATCAAAATGAACTTGAATGGAAAAAATTGGTCTTAACATCTTTATATATAAGATATTTATGTCCATAAATTCTATTTTTATGGTGTACATTTCTAAATATAATTATATTTTATGTGACCTCTAGAAATCAAGTGGACACTTTAATATTAAATGTAGTGGTAAGATAAGATGAAAAGAATATTACAAGAATAAATAATATCATAATAGAAATTAATGGTCACTAATGAGTTCATTTATCTTATTATAGTTTTTACTGACGAAAATTTAAAAAAAGAAGAAATAAATAAATATAACGGTGGAAAGATAGAACTTTTAAATATAATCATATTTTTTTGCTGACGAAAATTTATAAAAAGGAGAAAAAAATAAATATAATGGTGGAAATATAGAACTTCTTGAAAATAAATATATATATGAGGGATACGAGTGTGCATCGTTATAATTTGCTGCAGCCCACCTCTCCTCACATTATATATACTTGTGTTAAAAGGTCTACACTAATAAACATGTGAGTGTTGTTGGGTTGTGCTATAATTTACAACATTGCACAAATATTATATATATATATATAAGAAATTGAAAAAAATAAATGGGAAATATGAACAAAGAGTGATTCTTATGTATATAATATATTCTTATTATTATTTTACGTCCATAAATTCTGATTTTTTGGTGCTCTTTTCTGATTATATATTAATGTGGTAATTTGAAAAGTCAATAATTAGAAATTAATGGTCATTAATGAGTTCATTTATTATATCATATTTTTTAATGAAAAAAATTTAAGAAAACGAGAAAAAAGAGAAATAGAATAGTGGAAAGATAGAGCTTCTTGAAAATAATATTAGCACTATATATATATATATATATATATATATATAATAAATGGAAAATATGTACAAAGCGTGATTCTTATGTATATAATATATTCTTATTACTATTTTATGTCCATAAATTTTGGTTTAATTTTTTAAATATTATATATATATATAGTAATTTGAAAAGTCAATAGTTAATGTTAGAATTTTGCATGAAAATAAATGAAATAATACATAATAATCTTTTCATATTTATATGGTAATTTGAAAAGTCAATAATTAATGTCATGAATTTGAAAATTTAAAAAAAAAATTAATATTAATTTTTTTATGAGAGTTATAATAATTTAAAATTTTAATAAAACTACAAAATTTCTAGATGGAATACTTGAAGGAGAGAGCTTCCTCAAAATAAGGAGATGCCTAGCTTTTAATTATATATAAATAGATATAGATTTTTTGTTTACTTTTCTAAATATAATTATATTATATATTTATGTGATAATTTGAAAAGTCAATAATTAATGTCATGAATTCGAAAAGTTTTAATAAATATTTAATATTAAAATTTTTATGAGAGTTATAATAATTTAAAATTTCAAAAATATTACAAATCTTTTAAATAAAATACTTGAAGAAGAGAGCTTACTCAAAATAAGGAGATGCCTAGCTTTTAGTTATATATAGATTTTTAGATGAAATATTTAAAGAAGAGAGCTTTCTCAAAATAAAGATATGCCTAACTTTTAGTTATACATAAATTGAGTATGCTCATTAAAGTTTGGAAGAGTTAATGCTGTGAAAATACTATTTAATGATGTAATCATTCTTGATTAATTAGATTATATTATAAGGTAATTTATGAATTACTATATATCGAAATAAATGTAGTGCTGAGTCGGTGAACCCAGTGTACAGTCCATCTGGCATGGTCTTTAAAACGTCAATTAATTGACTACTGACTGTGTGCATCAACTTGTCAATTCCAATTTGATTCCAACTTCATTGTTTCAATTAATTTCAGCACTGGTCCAAGTCTAATGCTAAGTTCATGTCGGAGCAATTGGTTGAAATGGTCGTCTCAAATTTGTCAAATTGGTGGATTTGAATTGATGAATTATTGCATAAGCTTTTAGTAAACTAACTCTCACGGACATAGGTTGAAAGAGAAGAATTATAGAAGATAATATTAAAGGGTTTAACTTTTAATTTAATTGGGCTATATAGACCTCAAATAACGATAATAATTTTTAATTTTGGAAAGTTAATTATAGATATATAATTCTTTGAGAGTCTTCTTTGGACTCACATATGGACGGGCGCCGGAAGATGGAGATATCTACTGAAGTTATGTTCTGTACATCAAATAATTATAATTCCAAAACTGAAACTTTAAATCTCATATGATCTAAAAGATAAAAGGATCCTAATCCACTAGGACTAAAATTCTGGATCAAACAAAAAATAGTCACAACTAACAAATTATAAATATCACTTCAAAAGTAATTATGCAACTTATATGTTAATATAAGAAGAATAATGTTGCTTCCAGAAATTTTATCTCCATCGCGTGTTAAAACGTCCTCTCATAAGCACTAATAAAAGTAATAATAAAAGAAAATATGATAGTTATAAAAAAATAATTTTCACCGTTAATCTCTTAACTTTAACACATTCTTATATTGAGATATCAACTTTACTTTATAATTAATTCATCTTTAATTTTTTATTTTATAAAGAAATAGTCCTTTAACGAGTAATAATGTTTTTAGATCATTTTATTGACATTGATCTCACTTGGCATCCACGTGTATTAAAATTTTGAAAATAAATATATAAGATTATAAATATAATATTATAAACTTAATAAGAGAAGCCATATCGGCCCATCTTTTCTCTACTTGTCGGAGAAAAGAGAGGGGAAAGGGACAACTTTCGGAAAAGAGAGGGAAAGCCGGAAAGGGGACCTCTCGTTGGAGCCGCCTCCTTCCCTCTCTTCTCCGATGATAAGAAAGACGAGGCATGTGTGGCCCTTTCTCTTATTTTTCTAATTTTGAAGTTTATAATAATTTTATATAAATTTATTTATTTATTTTAAAAGTATTAAATACACTTTGATGCCACGTAGCATTATGTCAAGAAAATAATCTGAAAACCTATTGTTATTGATTAAGAAGACTAGTTTATTATAAGATAAAAGTTTGAGGACGAATTTATTATGAAGTGAAATTGAAGGATCAATATGAAAATGAATCAAAGTTAAGGGTTTTGTTTGTTTTTTGAAGCTGTTAAAACTTATCCTTTGAAGATTTTGATTCAGGATTAAGTCAAATTTGAGAGAAATCGAAGTTTGTCATGTGAGGATTCATATACCAGATTGAACTCCATAGATAATTCTTCCGGACCTTATTTTTTAGGTATGCAACAAGCCTGACTGAAGAGAGCTTAGCGCTAGAGAAGAAGAAAAAAATTATTGATGTGCAGATTTCGAAAGAGATGGTCGTCGAGGTGTTTTGTTCTTAATTATTTTTCTTTGTAATCTTCTTCCTCTAAGTTTGAACAATGAACTCCTGCTGCATTTTCAGTTTTATTTTTGTGGCATGAATTTTATTGTAAGGAAAACATATTAAACCTTTAATTAAAGTAATTTGACTACTTCAATTCTCCTATGCACCTGTATGTTGTGTTCAATGATTTTCATTAATTGATTGAGATTTTTTATTTAACTAGCATCCTGGAGAGGAATAGTTGATTTATGAATCTCGTTAGTCTTTGGAACTGATCTGTGACCTTGAGTTGAAGCATTGCATGTCATACTTGACTAGCATCCTGGAGAGAAATATTTAAGTGTGTTATCTGTGAGATTGACATCCTCTGGAGGAACAATTCATAGTCTAAGATTTCCATGCGTCTTAAATTCTAGGAGATAAGATTGGCATTGTAGAGAGGAACGATTGAGTCCCTCTAGAATAAGGTAGTTGATTAATCCTAGAGAAGAAATAACACTTTGAGTATATCATAATTCATGTAGGAATTTAATTGAAACTATACTTTGGTTAATTTTATGGTAAAACTGAATTTTATGGTTAATTTTATGGTAAAACTGAAGCAATACAAAATTAAAATACAAGCAAGATGCATCAACAGTCTCGACAAGAAGTTTTCTCGATGGACCCATTAGCTATAGTTACACATATGATTATCTAAGCGAGAAAATTTGATTCAGTTAATAGAGAAGCAAATTTCAGATCTAATGAAAGACAACAAAGCTACAGGTAGTGTCATCACTTTATTGCTCGAAATTAAATGCTCGATTGAATCAATGTCAATCTCGAAGAGATAATTGGTCAATTGACCACAACTATGAAAAAGAAACTTCTAATGCAAGACAAACTCATCACCATCTTAGAGAGTCAACAAAAAGCTAATGAAGTGTCCTCCCATACTCCTGCAACTATCAGATGTTCAACTCACATTTGAAGCATGGAAACAAAATTTCAAGCATTAAAGAAGAAAGTGTTGTGCAATTGACTTTTCAAAATGCTGAAATTTTACAAGGGCAACAAGGCGGAGAGTTAATTTTTTTTGTGAGTCCATGTCACAACCATATCTCTTCTCGAAGAAGATGGAGACCACAAAGAAACAACATAAGAATGACATGGACCACTCAATGGCTGATCAAGGAGACAAGTGAGTACATAATTGAAGATGGACAAGTCAAAAGGAGGAGCTCGACTTTAGAAGTTCGTATCATTACAACAATGGTGTCTCCAAATCACTACCACCAAAAGAAAGAAGAACACCATCAACTACAATGCAATGACATTGCAAGAGCCCACCTAAAATAAAGAAAGTCAACCTTCTTTTGATCCACAATGTTAAATCATAATTGAAGAAAGACTAGTTGAGTAGATGACGATCATTGATGACAAAAGGTGGGAGATAGAAGGGTGCATATTTCTTCACATCTAGTTATATGCACCATGACATACATCAATAATCACATTTTTATTCTCAGTGAGATTGTTCCTTAATATGCATTTTAATTTATTCTTAGTCTTAGTTTTAGTTTCTTGAGTAAGGTCAACACTCATTAAGACTTAGGTTGTTTAGTAAATTTGTGAGTCCAAGAGTCATCCGACGAAAAGAAGGCATAAA
The DNA here is from genome assembly GCA_001647135.1 of Pontederia paniculata. Lineage (NCBI taxonomy): Eukaryota > Viridiplantae > Streptophyta > Magnoliopsida > Commelinales > Pontederiaceae > Pontederia > Pontederia paniculata. Next base: position 14,440 of record LTAE01003868.1, on the reverse strand, counting down.
CATCTATATCATGAGCTATGACAAAAATATCACAACTGTGACACTTCTTCTCACAAGTCATGACAAATGGTTATAGCCACGAGCAAACCTATAATAAAACCACCTACCTATTTGTCACGGGCCGTGAAATCTGTTTCATGACTGTGATATCATTTATCACAACTATAACCTTAATTTCACAACCATGAGCAATTCTATACATCTCGAACACCTTTAGCACAGGCTGTGGCAACTAGTCACGCCAGTGGGCATACTTAATCCTTTTCGAGTACTTGACATGACAGGTCGTGATATGTCTTTTCACAGCCATGACACACCAACGTGACATGAGTCATGAGTGTGACCTGAACAGAGGCACCCATTATGATATATGTTTCATGGGCATGAATATTTTTGAAGTCTTCTTATTATGGATCATGATCCATCTTTCATGATCGTGAAGTGCCAAGTTCACATCGGGAATGTGTTTTTTACCTGAGCCGTCATAGTTGTGGCACCTATTCATGAGCCATATAGAAATCCAAGTCGAACACTGACTTAATTATGAGGTTTGACCAAACTAAAACCAACACCCAACCACCTTGGATTGCTGCCCAAACTGTTAGAATGGATGCACATCAGATTTAAGTCTTTAGCGTCAAATGCACATCCGTGAGCTTTATAAAAATGAATTTGTCTATCTATTGAAACCTTACCTCATCTTTATTCTTTATCGTTCTCAATGCCATCCACCTTTTCATCAAATTATCCTGACCTCTCTGGCCACCTTAAAGCCCAGAGACCTCGGCCATCGCCTTCGCCGACATCCCTCAATGATCCTATTGAGTTTTTCAATGAGTTCTTTGCATCGATGATGAGTTGTTCAAACCTCAAACGTGCATCTTCTCTATCGCTAGTCACCTCTGCTTCATTTATAGACTCAATCATGGCCATGGCTCCATTTTCATGGGTCGTGACACAACACAGAAGACGAGATTCGATACCATCATGACTGTGATGGGCATGTCATGGGCCATGATCTGAAGACGAAGGCACATGCAACTTTTTCACATGCCATGATGGACAATTCATGGGCCATGAAAATTGAAGAGGGACAAAGGTCCACATCAAATTCATGGTTGTGATTCCCTATTCATGGGCCATGCCATCTCTTTTCATGGGCCTTGATTCTTCCTCAGAATCATGACCATGCAGGTTTCAACACTTTCTGCCAAATTTTTGATGCATTAATGGAGCACCGGAAAAACCAAAAGATCCAAAGGATCCAAACCATGGAAGGCTAGGAGATGTCGAACTAGGGGTTAATTGAGCGGCCTTTGTCTATCATGTTCCGCAACGATGAGCATCGACAACAATATGAAAGAAAGGGTGAGCAAAAATATGGTAGATGATTGATTATCAAAGAAGAGACTCATGAAACGAAGATAATAAATCTTCAAAGATGATAGAAGAGCTTCAAGTCACAAAGCTCACTTGTAGGAGCAGCAAAAGCAGATATTTAACTTCATCAGATAATTTAGAAATTGTGTGTTGTTTTTTTAGATTTCAATGAGGTTAGACTTCCTCTAAAAGTTATAAAATATCCACTAGTGGATTGTCTAGTGATGATACAACTAGTCCAATCAAAATCACTGAAACCAACTTGATGCAAAGAAGTAAGCCACAAAAAAGTTCCAACGCTTGGATAAGATTTTAAATAATGTAAATCTCAGAGAGCAACACCCAATATCGTTGACGTGGTCATACATGAATTGTGTATGAACTGAATAACATAATTTTGGTCGAGAAATGTAACATGATTGGAACCTGCCATTTTACATTCTGAAAGCACATTCAAAGTGTATATTCTTTGACATAAAAAAATCAAAATTCACACGAAGTACTTCAATAACCAAGAAATTTTGTAAAGAGCCTAAATCCTTTAGATGAAAACAAGAATGCATATATCTTTAAAAAATTGTTCAATATGCAGAATTATTGCCAATAAGAATAAGATCATCAAAATATATCAGTATAAAAAAAAAAATATAAAGCCTTGCGAAAAAGTAAACACACGAATAGTTAACGGTAGATTGCTTAAATCCATAAGAAAGAAAAGCATATACAAGCTTAGATAACCAATTCCTTGAAACTTGACGTAAACCATAAAGATATTTATGAAGACACCAAAGAAGATTAGGTTCATCCAAAGAATAAGTTAGTGGCAATTTCATATAAACTTTCTCATCACGGTCACCGTGCAAGAAAGCATTATGCACATCCATTTGATGGATTTCCCAATGTTGAGCAATAGCAATTGTGAGAAGACAACACATTGTAACCAGTTTAACGACAAGAGTGAAGGTCTCATGATAATTCAATACTTCAATTTGAGTGAATCCTTATGCAACGAGGCCAACCTTATACCACTGAATAATACCATTTTCATTTCATTAAATTTTGAACATCCACTTGCATCCAATAGGGTGCTTGCCAGGAGGGAGTCACTAAGTACCAAGTGTGATTAGCCTGGAAGGCCTTTAATTCAGTAGACATAGAAATACACCATTGAGGGTCTTGCAAGGCTTAGCATTGATCTTATGGTTCATGAGTGGCATCTAGTTTAACCAGAAATGTTTTACAAGAAAGAGAAAGATTATCATGACAAAGGAAATGTTATAAAGGATTTTGCATACCTGAAAGCTTTGAATTTATGAGCGCATTATGAGGAGAAGGTCTGCTTATGACGATACGACACATATAGTCTTTCATATGCATAGGAGGACACTTAGGACAATCAGATAGATGAGAACAAATTGGCAGAATAATCGTAGGATGTATCAATACTTTTACATTATCAACGAAATTGTGGGGATTATTAACAATGCCAAGAGATATAGGTGTAAACGATTGTAATGATGAAGTGGAGGGATTAATGTTAGGAATTGGCAATGCTATAGGCACTAGACCATTTAAGCCTGATGTTGAGGATTGAGTCGTTGCAGGTGTACACAACGCCCCTTGAACGAAATTATAGTTAGTAATAGTAATTGGACCTGTAGGATCAATAAAAATCTTATTGGAATCAAATGTGGATGAAGAGATATTGAGTGAAAAAGGATAAATATGCTCATCAAATTGTCCATCACGTAAGACAAAAGATGTTTTTGTATTAGGACCATAAACATACCATCTGTTCTTTCCAAATGGATATTCCATGAAAACACATTTTCAAGAATGTGTACTAAACTTATTATCTTGTCGTGCTGAAGAAACATGTGCATAACATAATGAACCAAAAATACATATATGATTATGAAAGGGCTTGTTTTATTTGAGAGAAGCAAAGAAGGATTGTACTTAATCAAATAAACTGTAATAAGAACACATTCACCCAAAAAATGTAAAGGAACTGATGCTTGGAAGCACAATTCTTGAGCAACATTAAGAATGTGTTGATGCTTGCGTTGAACTCAGCCATTTCATTTGGGAGTGTAAGCACAAAAGGTTTGATGAAGAACTCCATTTTGAAGAACAAATTATTGCAAATTATTTGAATATAATTCTAGTCCATACCATTGCGAATGACCTTGATTGTTTTTTTTTCAATTGAGGTTTTATCATTTGAAATAATGCAATAATTTGTTACATGTGTCAGACTTAGTACGTAAGAGATATGTCCATGTACACTGACTAAATTCATCTACAATTGTCAAAAAATAATGTACTCATATGAGGAACTAGTCTTTTAAGGTCCGCAAAACATTGCAGTGGATTATATCAAAAGAGAAAGAAGATTAATTCAAACTAGGAAACCTAATTCGTGTGTTATGTTTGATAACATATATCATAAATCATATTGGAAGTAGATGAAAAACAAGGGATATTATTTTTTATCTCAATAGAATGAGAGGGATGTCTTAAGCGTTTGCGCCATAATTTTTTGAATTTTTTAGTAGTGACTTTATTGGTCACTAGATGCGCTAAAACCTTGCATAAGTAATAAACCCCTTCTCACAATTCAACCAATCCAATCAGAGTCTTCATAACAAAATCATGAAAACAAAAGATATCTTCAAAGATAAATAGCAAATCAATTAACATATGCATATAACTTAGCAATGAAAATAAGATTGCAACGAAATTTTGAAACAAGGAAAGCATGATGTAAAAATAAATGATTTACAAAAATTACATCTCAAAATCTTTTTTGAGTAATGAATTTCATTTAAAATTGTAATAATTAAATCTTCATTAATGGTTGAGTATTAACAAGAGTATCAACCATACCAGTTAGGTGGACGAAAGCACCAATTCAAGAATACAAGAAATATCATACGACAAAGAAACTACATTGTTATGAAAAAAATGCTCTCCCTCTTTTTTTATTAAGACTAATCATGGTGTGAAAATATTGAATCTGCATTTCTATAAGATAGATTAGACATGGCTCCCCCAATGGGATGGGTGGATAATGAGGAAGTTTTATTGACAATATTAGCATGAGCAATTTAGCCACGAGTAGTATGCATCATTTATTGAATAATCAATCATTTATTGTCCTTCTTGTTTATGAAGATAAAGTGGATATTTTAAGAGGCGATTTATGGTTATGTTAACTTGTGACACTACAAGAAAGATGTCAATTTGCAAGCAACTTTCAGCGACTAATTGCGAAAAAGCGACGAGTAATTTTCGAGCATTAAAGTAAAAAACAAAGCATACATTTTTTTATCAATTCAATGAGAAAATAGGCAAGCAATGTTGTTGGTTCGCTAATAGCGAGCAAATTAGTGGAAAAATAGAGAGTTAAAGTTTACTCAATAATATTGGAAAAAAAATTATCGTATGTCACAATAGCGAGTAAATCTACCAAAAAAATGCGGTAAAATTTGTTTGATATTAGCGAGCAAATTTCTGAGAAATTATTGCTCGTTAATCCTGAACAAAATGGACTTCCTGTAATCGATTCAAAATTTCCCCTTCGTTTACTGATGTAGCTATTGTTGTGGTCGCTCCAACCGTTTGTTGTCATCATTCCGTCTGTCGTCTCATCAATGGAAACACATAGGTAACCTCCCTCTCCCTTCTTCTGCATACGCCGTCTTCTTCTTCTCTCTCCCTTCTTCCCCTCCGTGCGGTTGCTAGGGCTAGTTATGCCTCCATGCGTACTTCCGTGCACGTTGGAGCTCCTCCATGTAATATCCGTGACTTAATTCACATAAGATGGCATGTGTTCATGTCACATTATATATGATTAATATATATCATGATAATCATGTTGAGGTAAACACTTCAATCTTAATAGTTAGAGCATTGAAAATGTCAAAATTTCGCTTAAGACATGAAATATAATTTTAAAAAATATAAGAATTAAGAAAAATAAAGACTTGATAATTGTTCCCATATGTTAAAGTATTCTAAATCTGATTTTTAATAAATGTTAGGATGATTTTAGTTAGCTTAAATCAAGGTGCAAAAATGAAAAATATGTAAAACTACTGATTTTGTTCTTCGGCCCAAAATTTACATTTTGAATTCTTTGAAATTTGTTTTTATAAATATTTCCTTTGAATCCAAATGTGGGTTAGTTTCTTGTTTACATGTAATATCTTAAGTCAATGAATAAAGAAAATACAAATAGAAAAATGCCAAATCATTACTTAATTGGCATTACATGTAAAGAACACTAACTTTGGGGCTAATTGTGGAGGCCATTTACCAACCAGCCTTAGGTTAGTAAGTATAACTAGATATCTATCTTTTTTTCCTGGGTTGCAACCTGATTCTTATCCTTCCTCAAACTAGGACGAGTTAGCGAGAGAAAAACACCTTGGAGAACAAAGAGAAAAAAATTTTGCTTGTCATCTAGGTAAGTAGTTAAATCCTCTTCTATGAATTGCCCTTATGAATTTGGTTAAACAAGAGTCTCTCTGTTCATGATTTAATCTCATGTGCCATTAATTTCTAGTAAATATGACTCACTTCTTAGCTAAGATTCCTATGGGTAGAACACACCTCTAGCTGAAACAAAATCATTGCTGAAACTTCCTCAAAAATTACAAAACTTATGGTGTTATATACCCTTGAAGTCTACATTTCATAAGATTTGGAATTGAGTTATTCATAATTGTATATTAGAAGTTATGAGTAAATGATTATGATTCACTCTTATTATTTTTTCAAATGGTTGATCTAAATTGTAAATTCTAAAATAAATAGTATTCATAAAACAAGTTTAGTACATTTTTATGGCACATACTAATGTAAGTCTACATTCAGATCCAACTGAAATTACAAGCATAGATTATGAAAACTTGAAGTTATAATGTCTAAATTGTATATCACATAGTCTGTCAGGATTATGAGATGAAACAAAAAATAGATAAATTTCTGAATTTTGTGAGACCTCCCTGGAAACGATAAAGCTTTGATATTTATATGAGTTCATCCTCTTGAAGTATAGATTCATTTAAAATTGGAATGGTTTGATTTTCTTAGGCATTTCATGAGTTATGAATTTTAAATTTAACATCACTCAGTCTGCCAGCACACAAAAATGAAGTAGAACAATGTTATAATTTTGAATTTCTTGTGATAATTACAGAACAAGTTAGAACGATTAAACTTCTAGGAGAGTGGCTTTTGGTAAATTTTTTTAGTATTTGAATATATTGTGTTTCATAATTGTTATGAATTTTATAACTGACTTCAGTCAATCTCCTAAGTGTAAAACTGATACCAAATTGATGTTGTGAAGTCCATGAAATGAAATAATTGATGATGCAATTGTATTTCTATATTAATTGCAATTGCTATTGGATAGGTTATATATGAACCCATCAAATGAATGAACCATGAATTATGCAATCATATGCTATATATTCTATGATGATGTGGACATGTGAAAAGATCATGCATTTGTATTTCCTCTACCGGGATGATATATTTTTTGTAGGGACGATATGAAATTTCTCGAAAGGGATAATATGTTTCCTCGGTAGGGATGATATGATGCAGTAAGGGTGATACTACCTCAAGCCAGCTGGTGATATGACTTGTTGCATACATAATTGCACAAGTGCCTCGCATATTAGATGATATGATATGAACATGTGATATGATATATTCATTATGCAGGCATGATTGCACAAGTGCATAAAATGTTCTATGATATGCTATGGTTAGCTAATACGTGGATGCTGATATTTAATTTATTTGGTGTTACAATACATATGTTAATTAATATGGTATATGTTTATCTCGAATTGATTTGGCGGTAATACATAGAATATGAGTTTTCTACTTATTGAGATATGATTTGATCATAATGTGATTTTCAATATTTTTCAGATCAATAGACCAGAGTTGTGGTCGTGGTTGGTGATCCTCTATAGCGATTGAAACACTTTAGTACGATGTATAGATGGGTCTCTTGTGGTCATTTGTGAGGATTCATGTCTCCTCATGGCATATAGCTTTTGTATAAGGATGTTAAATTTTAAGAAAAATGTTATATAAGGTACAAATATGAAATAGTGTGGATTTGTTCTGAGATCAGGAGATATATATATATATATATATATATATATATTGCTAGTGTTATGGTAACATTTTATCATAATATCCATATTATATTTGATCGATCATAATAAGTTGCGGCTTACGGATCAAACCAAGATTTGAAATGGGTCGTGACACTATGCGTGCGGGAGCTCCTCTGTGCACGTTTCATGGGGTGTTTGTGTGGACACGACCACATGCAGCGTCTAGGCGAGCAGAGCGTCTAGACAAGCATGGATGAGTGGATTTGAGTATGTGGGTAACGAAAGTCTTGGGGCACGATGAGGTCGCAAAGCGGATTCGTGCGGAGGGTCTTGCACGGAGCATCAAGACGAGCGCTTGGCAGTACTCGAGTAGGCTCTTCTCTGATGGGACATGGAGCTTGTGCAACGATGCTTGGCAGGTATTCGAGTGGGTGCTTCTCCGATATTACACAGAGCTTGTGCTTCTCCTATAGTACCTAGAGCTTGTGCGGCGACGCTTGAGCGGGCGTTTGGCGGGCGCTCGAGCGTCAACATTATGATGGGTCGTAGGGCACCGATGGGGCAGTGATGTGTGGACATCTTGCATGGGGCGTCAAGATAGGCACTTAATCGGCAGTGATCCGATGGGACATAGAGCACCGATGGGGAGATGACATGCGAGACGCCTTGTACGCGGACACTTGTGCGGCAATGTTCTGAAGGGACATGAAGACAAAAGCGTTTGGTCACAATGTGGGGCGCCAATCCCGCTATTGAGGCATACACTCCAGAAACGTCAATGATTCCTTTGGAAATGACTACTTTTTGTAAAAAAAGGCAAAATGGAAGACGGGGTGTAGTTGAAGGATTCAGGGAAGCTCCAACTTGTATGCTTTGCCCACCTTCTTCACGATCCAAATGGGCCTTGGAAGCGGCAGCATTGTCTAAGCAAGTTTTCGCTGTCTCCGTGAGTTTATGGGGCAGCTTGACTCGGACAAATTCACCCACTTGGAACTTGTCTTTTGATGTGTCGGCATGTTTTCGTTCATTGTCCGGAGCTTTGTGATCCTTTGTCTCCATGGGAGTTGATCGAGGATGCGACGAGGGTGCGCCTCAAGAGTTGCCACCAGTGGATGTGGACTTGCCTCGATATTTCTTTCTTGCTAGCGATGCCACGATTGAAGGCTTTGAGTTGCCTGGTTTCAGTGTCGAGCATTTGGGAACCCTTTGAAACGTTGGTGACTTTTGCGGGAGTGACTGGGGCATCCTGGAGATACGTTGCATTGAAGAGAGCATCTTTGATGTCATGCGCTTTCCCCTCTGGAGAGGAACAATCCAAGAGCTCTTTGTGTCGTGGATCACCAAGAAGTTTGTGAGCGGCATGATCGATGCAGTGATGCAATCGAGGAAGCTCAGCCCCACCATGAAGTCATGGTCGTCCATCAAGATGATAGTGAGGTTGGCAGCTCCTGACCATTTGCTAAGACACACATGGATGTCGTTGGTGATGCCTAAGGTTGACACGGAGCGTGAGTACACAACCTTGATCTTCACTTGGTCTCTTGAGAGCGAAAGATTAAGTCTCTTAATGGCACTCTCAGAGATGAAAAGGTCAGAAGCGCCAATGTCGATGAGGCCATCGAGCCCCTTCTCATTCGCCGTCAGCTTGGTGAAAAAAAGACCTCCTTAGTTGGCCGTCGTTGATGTCATCATGACATTGAGGACATGCATCGCTCCAAGACACTTGTGTGATGTGGGATGCTCCTCCTCTTCTTCCTGCTCTTGTGCTACCATGGTGTTTCCGGCAGTGCGTTTTGGACAATCTTTCATCCAATGCTCTCAATAATAGATGTAGCAAGGACTTGGATGCTTGGGCTTGGGCTTCGGCTTATCCTAATTGAATGGCTTCTTCCCAGGTGGAGCCTTGCTTTGCTCGTCGTGATGGGGATTCGGCTTCCACCCATTCGATGATTTAGAGTCCTCTCACCTACCAAAACCCTTGCCATGGGGTTTTGGTGGTGTTTTGCTCGAGTCTGGGGACTCCGTGAGAGCTTCATCAGCAGCCAAAAGTGAGCGGAGGTTGGTGCAACGTTGTTGGTCCAACTCCGTATGGGCCCATGGCTTGAGCCCATTGATGAATCCTGCTCGGAGGATTTTCTCGTCAACTCGGGGATTCTGAAGGCGCAACTCAAAGAACTCCTTGACGTATTCCTTCAGAGTCCCCTTTTCTTGGCGACGGAACCATGTTCGCATCCATGTTCCAGTTTGCAGGTCAAAAGTGAGTGTTGAGCACCTCATTGAATCCTACCCATGTTTAGATTTGTTTCATGTTGCTATGATCGGCAAATGCAGCGCCACCATAGGTTGGGCACATCTTGTAAGAAGAATGATGCATTGAGTATCATCCTCTGTTCCGATGTAATGCCCTAGGCCTTGGGGCATCGATGGATCATCGGTCCTAGGAAGATCTGGTGCTAAACCCATGATCGTTTGTTTAATGATGTTCGAGCAACTTCAGCTTGTTGTTGAACTCCTCCTTGAGTGCGTCTCGCATGGCCACCAGCTGGTCGTCCATCGATTGCTTCAAATTCATGATTGCCGCCTCCATGGTCTCTACTCGGGCGTAGAGTGGAGCGACTTAATTTTGCACATCTTGGATGCTAAGCGATTCTTTAGAGATGACGTGCTCCTTGAGTGTTTCCATCTCCATGGCTAGCCGAGCAAGCCAATTTTCCAATGTGGGCAGGGCGTCCTTGGATCTCGCACGAACAAAACTTTTGTCTTGCTTCTCCGGGTCATTCAGCTTGTTTGAATTGGAACCCATTGTTGCAATGCAGAGCAATCCATCAAAATTGCTCTGATACCACTTGTCATGGGGTATTTATGCAGACACGGCCATGTGCAACATCTAGGCGAATGAAGCGTCTAGACAAGCCTAGATGAGTGGATTTGAGTATGTAGGTAGTGGAAGTCTTGGGGCATGACAAGCCCACGGAGCGGCGTCGTGCGGAGGGTCTTGTGCGGAGCATCAACACGGACACTTGTCAGTGCTTGGGCAAACTCTGCTCCGATGGGACACAGTGCTTGTGCAGTGACGCTTGAGTGACGCTTGGTAGGCACTCAAGCAGGTGCTTCTCCAATGGGACATGGAGCTTCTAGGGTGACGCTTGAGCGGGCGCTTGGAGGGCGCTCGAGCGTCAACATTCCGATGGGTCGTGGAGCACCGATGGGGCGGTGACGTGTAGACGTCTTGTATTGGGAATCAAGATGGGAACTTGGGCGGCAGCGAACCTATAGGACACGGGGCACTGACGGGGCGGTGATGTGCGGGATGTCTTGCACAGAGCGTCAAGACGGGCACTTGTGCGGCAACGTAAAAGGGACACGAAGGCAAATTCTTGGCCTGCTCCAATGTGGAGACCCCGTCTACACGGAGGGCATCTTGGAGCATTTCGTCACAATGCAGGGCACCAACCTCTCTTTTGAGGCATACACACCAGAAACGTCAACGATTCTTTGGGAAATGTTGGTTTTCATTAAACAAGGAAAAATACTACAACATGGTGTAGGGCTAGCATGTTTTCATAAAATATACAACCGACCCAGGGGGTAGGATGGTGAAAAGTAGCATGGAGGACATCCGCAAGGGGTGCAACTCTGCATACATAATTATTGCTAGTGGGAAAACCTATGAAATCCTAGGGAAAAGAAGGACTAAATACATGAGTATTCCTAAGAGAGTATAAAGATAACTTGGGAGTATTCATTTGATGTCCCTTAATAAAAGTGGGCATGACCCATTAAAACGGGGCACCACGGCGGGGCACCACGGCGGGGCACCACGGCGGGGCACGATGTGGAGCTTTGGCATTGACGTGAGCCTTGGACATTCAGCGACATTGCAAGATCGCGTTGCAGCGATGATTGAGCGGGTCATGGAATGACCCATGACACGCGCGGGGGCTCCTCCCCGAGTGGGCATGTGCGTCCGTGCGCGCTGGGGCTGCCTCTTGCTCGCGTGGGTGACGCATATGTGTTCATGTTGTAATATCTGAATAAAAATTGTAATTATCTTTTGATTCCCCAGTTTGTTTGCTATCGTGAATTAGTAATAAAACAATGTAAACTATTTTTTTTACAAATTGCCTTCATCTCTTTCTAGCACTCGGATTCATATATTCAATGCTTCTTTAATGATAGTGATGTTTCTTTGCTGTTCTCATTTGTGTTGTGAAATATCTTAGCAGTATATGTTCTAAAAGACTAGTTTCATGTATATGCTATTTTTGTTAGCATCATAAGTTCACATTATTTTATTGCAGGCACAAACATGGTTAATTTGATTATCTCCCTAGGAACAATGAGACTGGTCGAAGTTAGATTATTCGTTGGAAAGATGAATGGCCACGTGTCTGACAAATTTCAAAATGAAGTAATTAATTTTTTAAAATTTTCATATGAAGAGAAACATATGGTCGATTCTTTTGGTTGCATTCATTGTCCATGTGAAAAATGTAAAATAGAAAAGTGGAAAATAAGATTTAATATGGAGATGGATTTATATAAGAAAGGGTTTTGGTTGAATTACTTAAATTGGACATTGCATGGTGAAAATAAATGGAGAGTTGAAAGTTCTTAATTTGTTGAGTCTTCAAATAACATTGAAATGAGCAATGCATACATGGATATGGTGTGAGATGCATAATTAGGTGACATAAACAATGAAGATCAAGTATGGATAAAAATCCAAATCCAGTAGCCTCAAAAAAATTTAAACTCTTAAAAGATGTTGATGAGTCTCTTTGGGATGGTTGTGAAAAAATAATGCATTTTGTCGGTGATGTCACAATTGATTAATTTAAAATCAGAGTACAATACGAGTGAAGTGTTGTGATAGAATGATTTGTATTATTAAGAGTATGTTACCTGATTTTGAAAAACTTCTAACAAATTTTTACAAGTGCAAAAGAATGATGAGTGAACTTGGCCTAGAATACCAAAAGATCGATGCTTGCAGCAATCATTGCATGTCGTATTACAAGGAGGACATAGAATTTATAAGTTGTCGCGTTTGTGCAGAGCCTTGATTCAAACTTTAAAAAAAATCTAACACTAGTCAAAAGGATATTCCTTTTTCAACATTTAGATATTTTTCCTTTAGTCCTTAGATTACAATGTATGTTCTTATATAACAATACTTCACAATTTATGCATTAGCATTATGGGGGAATGTCTAGTGATCCATCAGTTATAATACATCCTTCAAACACTATAAGAAAAAGCCAAATTTCTTACAAAAAATTTTGACGAAAGAATATCCCTCAGAAATATCGTCAAATGTTTATGACGGGAAAAATATCCCTCAGAAATTCTGACGGGTCTCCATAGTTGTTAGAATTTTTGAGAGAAAAGAACCCGTCAGAATTTCTGATTGGTGGCACCCGTCAGAAAATTTGACGGTCACCTTGACCCGTCAGAAATTCTGACGGATCTGCCAACCGTTAGAATTCCTGACGGTCAAGACCCATCAGCGGCCCGTAAAAAATTATGACGTTTTCTAAAGGCCTGTCTGAAATCCTAACGGGGCCTAAACCCATCAAGAATTCTGACGGGTAGGCCTGTCAGAATTTCTAACAGCCCTGAATAACTCGTCAGAAATTCTGACGAGTTATGGTTCTATTAGAAAATACCGCCTCGTGACCCGCGCCACCCGTGACTGCATAGGGAAACCATGAATAAAAAAACATTATTTTTTTCTGAGGGATTTTTCCCTTAGAAAATCCGTCAAAAATCCCTCCATAAATGTCTTCCCCCCGTCTCTTCTCCCGCTCACACAATTTTTTTAGCGCGCTCGTTCTTCCTCCTTCGTCTTCTCGGCGGCCGAGTTCTTCATCAAAAAAGGTAATTTTCTTTTTTTCAGCTGTCGAGAGCAGGGTCGCCGACAGACCCTTCGAGACTACGCGACAAGGTCTTTTTTATTCTTTTTAATTAAATTAGTTAATTTATTTATTTGTTAGTTTTTAGTTACTTGTGTTAATTTTTTATTTAATAAATGTTAGTTTCACAAATTACTTATGTTGACTAATTAATGTAATATTATTGCTAATTTAATGCATTAGTTTAATGTTGATTATTTTAATGTTTTATTTATGTTATTTAAATTTATGTGATAATTAATTAGTGTATTTATTGTTATTTGTAGTTTTACTAGTTAATTTAAGCTATTGATTTTTTATTATTTATTGTTAAAAATATTTAATTGATTGTGAAATTATTTGAATATTGCTTAGTTATTTAATTTTATATCAATTGATTTGCTTACTTATTTATTTTTAATATTAATTGTGAAATTGTTTGAATATTGTTGTATTCATTTAGGAGTTATAAAATTATTGCAGAAAAATATTTTCTCCGGAAACTCGTCGGTGGATGTATAATAGAACAAATCCTGGTAGTAGAAGACTTACAGAAGAATTTGTGAATGGAGTTGAATATTTCATAATTTTGTTCGTCAATCGTCTCAGTATTTGCGAGAAGGAACTATTAGATGTTCATGTTTAAAATGTTATAGTATAAAATTTTAATCAATTGAAATTGTTAGAGTTCATCTATATAAAAAATGTTTTAAACCTAATTATTGGTATTGGGTTGATTTTGGAGAAGAAGAACCTAGTTTTTGTAGTAATGAAGAGTTAGTTAATCGATTTGCAACAGATGATGATGTAGTCCATAAATATGAGAACTTAGTTTACGATGATGCATCAACACAACATGGACATGTTAAATTTTATGAAGAGTCACCTAAAGAAGAAGCTGAAGAATTTTATGAATTATTAAATGCTTCAAGTCAACCATTATGGTCAGGGTGTGAAACTCATTCTGAATTATCATTGGCCGTTCGGTTGTTGAGTCTTAAATCAGATCATAATATATCA
>LTAE01003867.1:0-31546 GCA_001647135.1 Pontederia paniculata | reverse complement strand
AAGATATATATATATATATATATATATATATATATATATATATATATATGATATTTTATGATGACCCTCATATATGTTTATGATGATTAATTATGATGATACAATTTTAGTTTCATGCTTTTATTCTATCATGAAAAGTACATTTCTATTGTGCCTTACATATGTGAGCTTTATAGCTCATGGTGGATTTTGTTTTCCCCCTGTTTTGGATCCTGCAGGTCAGTGATCTAAGTTGTCATGGTTACTGGTGGTGCATGCGACGACGGATGTTCATGATGATGATGCTGTTTGCACATGAGTAGTGGTCCTACGTCAAGTTGTCTCTAGACTATTTCCTTTCCAAAAGATGTAATAGTTATTTCTGAGACAAATTATGTTATGTAAGACTTCCGCAATTAATTTATGTTGTGAAAAGAGTATTCAATTACTTTATGTATTCCGCATTTAGTTGATCAGTCTTAGTGTCAACCCAAAAATCAATATTAAGTATGATGTGTAGCGTCTTCAGGTCCACATCTTTGCCACGTGACGGAGTGTGAGCTTGGGGCGTTACAATATATATATATATATATATATATATATTACACACTTTCTTTCATTGCAAATGATTATAAAATCAAGTTGAATTAGTTAAAACAACCTTAAAGGCGTTAATTACAGCTCGCTAGCTAGTCATTATTTGAGAACAAATGAATTTATGAAAAAGATGAAAAAAATGATAAGCAAAATAATATAAAAATCTCAAGAAGTTAAGAAAAAAAATTATTGTCATCTTTTTTATACAATCGGCTGCTTAATCTATCAACATACCATATCCATATAAATTCAAACTTTATAGTTCCAGGTATACAAAATTTTAGAGGTTTTTTCGGTCATTATGTATTTGAGATTAATGAGTGAATAATGATTTAATTAGTGGAATATCAATTAACTTTTAGTGGCTTAACTAGATGATACTAAATAAATGTTTGATAAATATAGTTTTTTGAATTACATGATAACTATAAAAATAGGTAAAAATGTTTATGCGGCTCATGGGATGAGCGGCAAATTGCAGCAATCACTAACAACCGTCCATCACTAATCAAGCTTCACCTCTACAAAGCTACCATAAAATGTTAATCGATTTGCAAGCAGTGCCAGCAGCTTTGGAACATTTGCTCCGGAAGGGTCCGTGAAGTACTTGGTGAAGTTGGCGTGTCACTACTCGGGCGATGTCACAGAGGTTGCGAACGTCATCGACCATGATTAAGTCGGAGTCCAAGTAGATGATGTGCATGTCGCCCAATCGTGAAGATTTTGGCAAGGTAGATTTGTATGTAACTGGGCGGCATGGAAATGAAATATCACATTCGTCGGGCACGAGATGTGCTACAGGATGGAGAGCAGCCATTTTGCAACGGAGGTAGGTGATGCCATTGTGACCCGGAGGCGGACGCCAACGGTACTCGGCCTCACGAAAGGCATGGATGGTGGGGGGAGGAGGATGAGCAACAGATGACATCCACGTTGATATTGGAGGCGGCGTCCATGGAAAAATGGACAGACTAATAGGAAAAAAGGTCTGACAGACTCACTTGCAGAAAATACCGTGACAAAGCACAAAATAGTGATAGGGAAATAGGAAAAAAAAACCACTTGAATTCAAACAAAGAAATCAGCTCCCTTTGTTTATATCCAACGGCTTGAATTACTTGCTGTAATTTATAGCATAATATGTGCACTGTACATCCATAGGCCTTATAAAAATATGTAAATAATACTTAAATAAATTAATTTAATTGATTATTTAATTTTTAATATAATGTACTTTTAAAAACCTTTTATTGTAACGTATACTTAACCAAATTCTAATAAAGTTTGCAACTATATATTAGACATGAATAAAAAGACCTATTTAAAGACTTTTATGTATTAGTCAATAATATTAAAGTTCATAAGTAGCTATGCATAACTAAGTGATTTTTAGATATGTAAAATGATAAATACAGCTGTTGAATTAGTTCCCGAGTATAAAATGGCGAAAAGATGCCCAATCTGTAGAGAAAAAATATTCAATTTCAAATTATATGCATCTAATATCTTTTTCATTGTATTGCAATAAATAATTCTGTTTGTTACCTTAAAGAATAGATTATAATTGATATAAGGAATAATAAAATCATTTTTTTTGATAGCCAAACTTTATTGATTTTTGACAATAAATATTATATACGATTTTTATTTTTAAACTGAAGAATATATATATATATATATAATCATATTTTATTTTATATTAGTTAGGTGATTATAAGTTATTTTAACCTGGATTATAGATTTAAAAAATAACGCATGAAGAAATGTTCCGTACTATGAGATGGAGGAAGGCAAGACTTTGTCCACCTTCATTAAATATTATATATATAATATTTATATAAGATTCAATAGTTGAGAAATGATAAATTGAGAATAAAAGCACAACTTCTAATATTTCATCCGCTTAACTCTAATAAAAATAACTTACTGTTGACATAACATTTTGACCAAGTTAAATCTTTAAAAACTATATATTTTTTCTTGAAACGATCTAATATTTTGAGTTAACCTAAATTGCTTCATCATTTTCTATTTACCAAATTTTATTAAATTATTTTTTACCAAAACAATTTAAGAATTTGAATCATGCTTCAACGGAGTGGGACGAAGGCCTTTTTGCTGCTCACACGGTCCAGCATTTGTATTTATTTATTTTGTTTTTTATGTTCTTTTATTGTCTAAGTGTAAAAAGTAATTTAATAAATAAGAAAGGGTTCAACGGAGAAGTTACCTAAGTAGGTAGCATCGTACTATTTATTTTATCAATCATAAGATATTAGATATATGATAGATCTAACAATTTATAATAAACTATTTAAGAAAGACAAAATCTTATATCCATTATAAATTTAATATTTTACGATGAATAAAATAAGTAGTATGATGTTACCTACTTAAGTATGGCAGCATCTTTATTTTTTTAATGAAAAATAATAGAAAAAAAACTAACGGTGTTCTTGGGCGTAACTATATTTAGAATATAAGTTTAAAAAGCTAACCCGGGGATTATCGGGGAAAAAAGATTTAAGGGTATGTTTGGTTCAACAGGAAAGGAAAGGGAACATAGGAGAAAGAAAATTAGGGGAAGAAAATGAAAAAAAATGGAGGTGAAATGATTATCCTTGTTTGGATGATATAACTAAAGGGAAGGAAGGGAATTATAATTTTTATCGAACGAATAAATCCCAATGTATGTATTTATAAATTTAAATTATATATGGATAAAGTTGGAAGTGTAGTTTAAATATTTCTTTCCTCTTTTTCATCCCAATTTGGGGTTGAAAAAAAAATAAACATTTAAAGGAAAATTGAGGTAAATGGAGAAGACATTCGTCTTCATTCCCCTTGGTTCGATGACTCTATATGAATTTAGCAATTTTTGATCTAAAAATATAATGAAGTTAACCAATTAACCTCATTTCCCTTCTTCTTCTTTATTCTCTTTTTACCTCTAACCAAACGGTCCCTAAGAGAAAAAAAATAGAGGTGATGTAAGTGTATGGCCACGTGTTGTCATTTTTAATTGTTTTGTCAAATATAAGTTGAGAATTTTTTGCAAATATTTTTTTTTATTTATGTATATATAATATGAAAAAACGTGCCTTCACAATATTTTCGTAAAAAAAAATAAAATTCACCATTTATATTCAAAATGATGAATAAATAATGAATTTGATCAGGGTGTACTCAACCGAAAAAAAAAGGCAGCTCCTCGCCCCAATAGAAAAAATAAGTTAAAAAATTATTTCCAATGAAAAAAAAAGTGGAATGGTTTCATGAAAACCTCATGGCCACCGGCGCTTTTAGCCCCACAAAACCCGGTCGGGTCGCTTCCCCTGGTCAAGATCCACATCCTCCAGTCGACGCGGACGGTTCCAACGGTATCGCGACCCCACGGCGGACCCCACATCGCCGTGGGCACCCCACGTGGCATATCTTTCTTCCCTACATTTCACAGCCCTTAACCAATCACACGCCGACACGTACCCTTTTGAATCCGAAACTGAACCGTAAACGGGATTTTTATTTTTAAGTTTTTTTCCTTTCAACTGGAACCATAATAATTTGTTTAAATTTCCTGCGACAGAGCGGACATTTTTGGATCCTCCGCGGTTTCCCAGTTTGGTTCCATTCCGTCCTTCTCTTCCTCCATTGCTCGTGCTCTGCGAGGATTTGGATTCGAGCTACCCTCCAAAGGCGACTCCTTGCCGCTCCCTTCGCCGCCGGGCAATGGCTCCGTCCACGACGCCGGGGAAGACCATCCTGGTCACCGGCGGTGCCGGCTACATCGGGAGCCACACCGTGCTGCAGCTCCTCCAGGGCGGGTACAAGGCCGTCGTGGTCGACAACCTCGACAACTCGTCCGACGCCGCCCTCAAGCGCGTCGCCCAGCTCGCCGGGGAGCACGGAAAGAATCTCTCCTTCCACAAGGTACCGCCGCCTGCCTCGATTCGGATTCGTTCTTGGTAATGTGCCCGGTTTACTAGCTGTTTCTCGATTCTAATAAAAAAAATCTATATTGGATGCGTTTACTGATTTAGAGTGTGATTTGGTTAATTGCTCGGTTCTTGTCTGTTAATTACTTGATTTGGACACGGATGTGGAATTTGGTTCAAAACTCCTCTTTTTCCCCTCTTTTATCTTTTGCTTTGAAGTAATAAAGAGAAGGTTGTTGGCCTAATTATTGATTAGGCTTGTTATGGTGATTCGAAGTCGTCTTTGAACGCATTTTGTACGCTGCATCTGGAATCTAGGGTTTTCAGAACATGCAAGGTTGAATCCGTTGATCGAACTGGACAATTTATTGCACATTATGAACTCGATTGAAGATTTATTATCGAAAAGAAAATGTGCCAGAGGGTTCTAGTAAATAACGTGTAAAGAATGAAACCGTGTTTTGTTTTATGAGACCGTCAATTTGGCATTATTCACATCATTTTGACAATCTTTCTTACTTGCATTTTGTTCTTATGAATGATATGTATCAGTCATATCTGCATTCCGGAAGACTGTAACTCACAACTATAACCGTGGTCTGTTTACATGTTTCCATAGTCAGTTTATCATAATTCCATAGTGGTTACTTCTGACTAATTGATGAAAATATATTTTTTTCCTCAAAGGTTTTTCATCTGCGTAATGTTTCTGTAATAGAAAATATGAAACTTCTATAATGTAGCATGTGATCTTGACTTGAATAGGCAATCGGATATATCCAAGAGTATAATTTTGTTTGAAGTTTATTGGAGTGCATCTTTAACACTTTGCATATTTTTGCAATCTTAGCTGAAGTGAATTGCTGAACTGCAGTATATGCAATTTACGCTTGCCTTTTTTTTTATTTTTTTGAGGATTTTTATTGAGGTTAAATAGGTATGGCTCGGTAAATGTGTAGCTTCCTGATACCATATATTTTCATAGTTAGATAATTATGGTTGGAGATATGCTGTACATATAATGAAACTGATTATTCAATGAAGATAACTGTTGAGAACTTTGTATGTGTGCCTGACACAGTTGCTTGATCATGTTATTAGTATCTTTGACTCTTGGACTTGATAATGTGATGGCAAAGGTTGGATGTCCCATTGAAAGACTATGAAACGATATCATTCGCAATCCCATGGTACCACAATGAGAGTGTTGTTTTCTTGCAGCTGAATGCATATATTAAAAGAAGACCTATTGCTTCATTTCGTACGACAGCTACATATTTCATAGGCTTGATTTTTGACATAGTCCCATCTATCTACAGATTGATCTACGAGACAGAGATGCGTTGGAGAAGCTTTTTGCTTCAACAAAGTAAGACCTTTGAT
Organism: Pontederia paniculata; assembly: GCA_001647135.1. Lineage (NCBI taxonomy): Eukaryota > Viridiplantae > Streptophyta > Magnoliopsida > Commelinales > Pontederiaceae > Pontederia > Pontederia paniculata. Next base: position 25,652 of record LTAE01003867.1, on the reverse strand, counting down.
TGGTGTAATTATTTATGTTGTCATCCTTCAATTGTTTTTGTTATTTTAATGATTTTTCTCTAATTCTGCATATTTTGATGCAAATACATGCCCTCCTTCTGTTGGTAGAACTACTTATAATCAATTGTTGTGACTACCAACTGTATTAGTTTCTGTTATAGTTCAACTTCTTATTGGATTTGTCACTGTAGGTTTGATGCTGTTATACACTTTGCTGGACTAAAAGCAGTGGGTGAAAGTGTCGAGAAGCCTTTGCTTTATTACAACAATAATGTTGTTGGCACGATAGTTCTTTTGGAAGTAATGGCTGCACATGGTTGCAAAATGGTATTCTTTCTGTATATCTTATATGGGCAAGATGTTTTACTACTACTATAGGCAAAATCTAACCGTTATTAGTCCATCACATTTTTGTAATTTATTTATTATTCTATTGACAACAATTTAGTTTCAGATAAAAGTAAAGACATGTTCAGTTCTTTTTTGTATCCTTAATATTAATGAATATCAAGTACCCTGCCTTTTACCATGTTAATATCTACATTAAGTATACAGTTAGGTTTTAATAGTATAGAAGTTATTACTATATTTGTTGTCAAAAAATCTTCTACTCTAGAAGTGAAGATGGTGGATTCTTTTAATGGATGACAAATTTCATCTTCCCTTGGACCTTGCGTGCTTAAACTGCAATACGAACTTGAAACTCTTTTTTAAATGGTTTGATATGTTGATAGTGCTTAATTTATTTCTCCACTTGTTCTTAACTTATTTGACGACCTTGTATATGTGTCCATTATCGTAACATTAACCTACACTAATTATAGATATTCATCACCTGAATTAGTCTCTTTTCAGTTTCAATACTCGTCTCTCCAGCAAAAGTATTTGCGCTGATGGGTGTTTTTCTCCTATTAGCTGGTGTTTTCATCATCAGCTACTGTTTATGGCTGGCCGAAGGAAGTACCTTGTACAGAAGAATTTCCTTTGTGTGCATTGAACCCATATGGACGAACTAAGGTTTTCTCATTTCCTTTGCTGCTGATGATTATATATGATAGATTGCCTACCCAGTGCTAATACTATGTTATGGACTCATGCAGCTTATGATTGAAGAGATATGTCGTGACATTCATCGTTCAGATGGTGCTTGGAACATAATTTTGCTTAGATATTTTAATCCTGTTGGAGCTCATCCCAGTGGGTGTATTGGCGAAGATCCTCGTGGAATTCCAAATAATCTCATGCCCTTTGTCCAGCAAGTTGCTGTTGGGAGGAGAACTGAACTCACAGTATATGGAAATGACTATTCTACCAAGGATGGCACTGGGGTATTTTCTTTTCTAACAATCCTGGAATTTGTGTTTAATTTTTTTCTTTTCTTAGTATATGTTTAATTCTCAAAGATTTTAGTCTATTACTGCAGGTAAGGGACTATATTCATGTTGTTGATCTAGCAGATGGACATATTGCAGCCTTGAGAAAGCTCTTTCAAGGGTCTAAAGTAGGTGAGACATCACTTCCTGTTGCAGTGCATATGTTTTGGCTGAGAATATATATGTTTACCTCATATACACTTTTATGTACCTGTAATAAATAAGTTGTTTACTGTAATTACCTTGTGCTGTTTCAGTACTTGGTGTCCATCCCCACCTAAATGATATATGTTTGCAAATTGTAGGCTGTGATGTTTACAATTTAGGCACAGGAAATGGGACCACTGTGCTAGAAATGGTGTCAGCATTTGAGAAGGCTTCCGGAAAGGTAACTGTGATCTGCTTGTATTATTGCTTCATTTTTCTGGTACATAAACTTCTACCTTGAGATATTCAATGTTCTTTCATGAGTCATCATATCGTTGATCTGGTGATTATGTCACTTTCCAATATTTACATATTACTACATGTTTACTTTATATTCCTTGCGAAATCACTAGTTTCTTTCCTCAAGTTCTAAAATCCAGAGTTTCTTCAGAAAATCCCTTTGGTCATGGCTGCACGGCGACCTGGCGATGCTGAAACTGTTTATGCATCCACTGCCAAAGCAGAAAAGGAGCTAAGCTGGAAGTAAGTAATGCTGAATTCATGTGCATTTAATTACATGCGATGATGATAAATTCTTGGATCCATCTTTTTGTTTTCAATGGATGTTTCTGATTCTTCTATCTATTATTTTGTTGTTTGAAATTTCTCCTGACAGGGCAAGATATGGCATCGACGAAATGTGCCGAGACCAATGGAACTGGGCTAGCAAGAACCCATGGGGATATGGATCACCCGACTCCGCCAACTGACCAGTCTTGGCATCGGATAGCACTCTCTTTGGTGCAGAAAGAAAACTAACTACCAGATTCCAGTGTAAATGCAGCACAAGTTCTTTCCAAGACGCTTAGGAATAAACACACGCTTCTGCCATTGAGGAAGGCTTAGATAGTGAAAATTTTGTAATTTCTACATACATGACAGCATCCAATCTTTGGATGAGATGCCTGTTCAATTCTTTTATTCTTTTATTGTAGTTAACCAGCGGTAGGATCCTTATTGAACCAATTAATGTGGAACCATGTACTGGACATTTTCTTATTCAATACAATTATTAATGTTTGCTAATAAATAAGTGCAAGTCTTTTTAGTTGAACAAATTATGTTTTTTTCTTGAGGTAAATATTTTCTCAGAAGTGCATGTGGTTATTTTTTTCTTTTTTCCATATAAAAATGCGAATATAATACACTCCATGAGCCATGAATACTAAAAATTTTAAAAATACAATATTTAGAAATTCACATCAACTTGGAACAAAACCAACGGTGACGATTGCATCATCGTAACGACTGCTTGACGCGCTCCCCCCACCGACTCGTCCTTTTTTGCGAACTTTCAAAACTTAAAAAAAGTAAAATAGAAGCCATTCGAAATCGCATCCTTCGTTCCATTCCGTCGTCCCCTTCCCCTTCTTCTCCTGTAATTTCCTTCCAAAATCTAGGGTTTCGAGTAGGAGGGCGGTGGCGATGGAGAACCTGATCTCGCTGGTCAACAAGATCCAGAGGGCATGCACAGCTCTCGGCGACCACGGCGAAGAGAGCGCGCTGCCGACCCTGTGGGATTCGCTGCCGGCGATCGCCGTCGTCGGAGGACAGGTGCCTTAGCTCCCAGATCTTTGACGCTTTGAATCCTTAATTTTGCTTGCCGTTTCGCTGTGTATTATTCCTCTGGATGGGCTGAACCGTGTTAGATCTAAGAGTTTAGCTTGTTAGGTCGGGAATCTTTCTATTCTCTGTTCAAGCGTTTTGGATCTTGTTGCAATTGGATGTCGAGTTTAGTTAGAGAGAAGAGAAAATTGTGCCTGTGTTACCTCATGTTGTCATGTGCTTAATATTTGTCTCTTTTTTTAGAAACAATATTTGTATATTTGCTCGCTGGATTAAAAGATTGTTCAGATGTAGATTCTCTATGGTGAACTTGATACGTTGTAGATGTGCTTCAGATATAACAAATGATTGTTCTGATGTGCTTAAGATTCTACTCTTCTTTGAGAATGAATAATATGTCTTTAGATCTGTTGGCATAAGTATCTGTATATCTTATGATTATTTGGAGATAAATATCACAGTATTTTCAAATCAAATGCGATGGAACATTTGGGAATTAAATCTGATGATTAATTACATTTTTCAGAGCTCGGGCAAGTCTTCGGTGTTGGAAAGCGTAGTAGGGAAGGATTTCTTGCCAAGGGGTTCAGGTAATTTACCAAAATCCTAAGTAAGGAGAGAAGTCTTCTGAAAGCTAGTTTTGTTGCTCACTTGCTCCTATTGATACATTTGTTTTCCTTTTCTTTATTTCTTCTTTGTGTGTTTGCTTCAAATTTTGATATTGCTACAGGAATTGTTACTCGACGGCCCCTTGTGCTTCAGCTGCACAAGATTGATGAAGGAAGAGAGTATGCTGAATTTATGCATCTCCCGAGAAAGAAGTTCACAGATTTTTGTAAGCTTGCCTATTACTTAATTATGGGGTTTATGCTTAAGGAACACTTAAATGAAACTTTGCTGATCTGTTCTAAATCTCCCAAGCCATTTTAACCCATTCAAAACCCACCCAAAGTAAGATGCTTTGATTCATTTCAAAGCCCACCCATGGTACCTGAAATCTTCAACTCCTTTTAGCAGAAGACAATTATTTATATTTTATGTACCCCCCAAAAAACAGTTATGCCAAGCGAGAATACATGTTCGTTCCATTCTTTTGGCCTTTGAGCTTCAGTTTCCATTTGCATTTTATGTCAGTATTGATAACCATGGTTTATATTAATCATTTGCTTGTCTTGGGGCCATCGTGCATAAGAGTTACAACTTTTAAAAAAATATAAATCTTCTCCTAGAATCCACTTATATTAATATATTTTGGCAATCTGTTATTCTGTTGGTCACTCCCCTTAACATGAGTATTCAGTTTTCTGTTGACCCGTAGGGGCTGTTTGGTATGGGAATAAGAGGTGGATTAAGATCTTATTCTTGTGTTGGCAACCAAACACTGCTGGAATAAGAATAAAATGGTCAAAAGTAATTATTATGATTTTATTCTTTGTCGGTGCTTTGATATTTGAAAAAGTAAGAATTTTGAATTCTTGCTGTTAGCAGGAATTGGCTGGAATAACAGAAAATTAGTTATATTTTTAACTTTTATGTAGTTATTTATCTTTGTATTAATACATTTTATTTTATAATAACAGTTATACTATTATTACTTCTATTATTATAAATGAAACTAAATATACTAATAAAATTAATAAATTTAGCTTTTTTAGTTTGTCATTATCACTATATCAGTACTATCATAATAAAATATCTATCATTATATTATTATAAATATATATATTTTTATCATTTAATTTATTTATTTTGTTTGTTTTTTATTCAAACAACAAAATATTTTTTTATTAATGCTAATTATCATAAATCATTATATATTGTATTAAATAATTGTAATATATTTTATTCAACTTTAAACAGATTTTATTTTAAAATATTATTATCATTTTATTATTTTATTTTTATATTCTCATATCAACCAAAAATTATTGGAATAAGAACTTCCTACAACCAAACAACTTTCAATTCTTATAATTAGAATTGTGCAAGAATATTATTATTCTAACACATATTATTCTTAATCTAAGAATTTTAAATTCTCCAACCAAACAACCCCATAATGTTTATGCTTGATTGACTCGATGATTTCTTATTTACATGTAATGAAATATGCAAAGTTTTAACCCCTCTGTTGATATTTCTCACGCTAATGAGGAAACTCTGGCTTTTTCTATGCAGCACTTGTTAGGAAGGAGATCCAAGATGAAACTGATAGAGAAACTGGTCGAACTAAGCAAATTTCCCCTGTTCCAATCCATCTGAGTATATATTCTCCTAATGGTAAGATTGATAGGATAGGGTTATGTATTCTGTTCTCTTTGGTGTGATAGAATCAATTTCTGTTCCTTAAATCTCAAATTTTATGTATTCATCAATCTATGCACATTCTCAAATATGCAGTTGTGAATTTGACACTAATTGATCTTCCTGGACTCACAAAGGTAGCTGTTGGTGAGTATGCAAGCAATTCCTGTGTTACAATAGTTGTATTAAAAGTTCACATTGTACAACAATAATTTATGTGTGCCGTCCTTTTCAGAGGGTCAACCTGACAGTATTGTGAGTGATATTGAGAATATGGTTCGCTCGTTCATTGAGAAGGTATTGTTTATGAGAAAGCTTTGAAACATGTTGGTTCAATTTTTGGTGTCTCCCTCAAAAAAAAAAAAAAAAAGAATCTGTTCTTTCATGGAAATTCAATCTTTGTTTCAGTTGTGCGTTGATGCTGGACCACCTTGGTTTTGTATGACATTTTTATTTGACATGTAGTTATCTATATATATGTATGTGAACTTGAAGAGTGGTCCTAGTTGCATTCATGTGTTTTTCTCTGTTTATACTTTGTTCCTATAAAACCAACACTTTCCCAATTATTTTCATTCGATATGATCTACTGTCTCATCGTATATATTTTACATAGAATTTTTCTTTATTGTATACCTTGTGTATTGTCCTTTTACCTGCTTCGATCATCCATGTTTGTTTTCTGCTGACATATGATCCTGATATAGTGATAAGTGAATAATATTTTTGCTTCCAGTGTTTTGATTTATTTGTTTTGATTTTCAGCCCAATTGTATAATTCTTGCAATTTCACCAGCCAATCAGGATCTGGCAACATCTGATGCAATTAAGATATCGCGGGAAGTGGACCCTAAGGGTATGCTTTAGCAGTTTTACCAAGGAGTACATGTTGATAGTTAATATTTATCTAATATTGTCTTTTGTCTGCATATACAGATAGAAATGTGTATTTAAACATTTATTATTAAATACAAATAATGTGTTACATGATTAGAGTCTGTTTTCTATGAAATACATTAATATATACTGAGAGACTATTGTTGGTTTTGCAAGAACATATTTTCTCAGATTTCTTATGTATTTAGGTGAGAGGACATTTGGTGTGCTGACAAAGATTGATCTTATGGACAAGGGTACTGATGCCGTTGATGTATGTTGCTTCTCTGGACTCTTTCCATATTTCATGACTTCATTTACATGATCTATCTGTATGTCTTTAACCCGGTGGCCCTGAATTGATTACCTTAATATGTTTTATTATTGAATTTATTTTTTCCTTGTTATTTGGCATTTGTGGCTGCCTTTGACCATTTTTATGTCTCTTTATCAGATGCTGGAGGGGAAATCATACCGGCTTCAGTTTCCATGGATTGGTGTTGTTAATCGTTCCCAACAGGATATCAACAAAAATGTTGACATGATTGCTGCTAGACGTAGAGAGCGGGAATATTTTGCAAATGCACCAGAATACAAGCATCTTGCTCACAGAATGGGTTCAGAGCATCTAGGGAAGATGCTTTCAAAAGTATGATGGCTGTTATGCTTGTCATTTCATACTTGATTTTGACAGATTATTTATTGTTTGCTTCTGGAATCATGATATAATTATTAGGATCATAATGACAATTCTGTTTTTTTGTTTCAGCATCTAGAACAAGTAATCAAGTCTCGAATTCCTGGCATACAATCTCTCATAAATAAAACCATTGCTGAACTTGAAGCTGAACTAAAACGCCTAGGGAAACCAATTGCTGCTGATGCTGGAGTAAGTCTATAATAATGTTCTTAATGTCTTCATAATGATATCTGATGCTTCACACTTGACTGCAGTTCTATTATGGAAAAACCTAGGGGAACTCTATTTCTTATAGCTTCTATGTAAGAGTATCTCTTCATCATCAGATTGCATACTTGATTTTTCTTTCAAATCCAGATTCGTTGTAGATGAATAGTATTGGATGCACCCAAGGAGTTCTTCGACATGATTACACTTGAATTGTATCTTGAAAAACAGTTATGTTAGCGAAGCTTTTGTTATTTGCTATGATGTTGATAAGTTAGATGCCTGCCACAGAGCTCCAATTTGGAGCTTTGAGTAGAACCTTCTCAAATGTAAAATACATTATTTAAATTTTCATTTTCCTGAAAATGGTAATTTCTAAGTTTTTGTCTCCAAGTGGTTTCCCATATTTTCATAATATTCTGAGATATAGTTTTCAGCTATATGCGATCTGGGTAAACATGTCTTCCAGTTATGTGACACTTGGCTTTTCTTCTTTTTCTCAAAACTTATCTCTTGGAACCAAAGTCACCTGCATTACATGGTTTATTTGAATTAAAAAATATTGTCAAATTTTAACATCAAGGCGAGAACCTATTTTTGTTTTTCTTGCTGTCTGGCGGTATGCCTTTTGTAACCATTCAATCATGTTTTATACAGGGGAAATTATATGCAATTATGGAAATTTGCCGGCTTTTTGATCAAATATACAAGGAACACCTTGATGGAGTGTATGCATCTTATAATTTTATACCTTTTCTAAGAAATTCTTACAATCTATGCATTCATCTTTAGATCATATTTATCTCTATGAATTGTTCTGCACTCCCATTTTTTTGTCCTTTACAAGCATCACATACTTTGTCTTTCCAACTTTTGTGTTTAGATACAAGCTTGGGTGATGAATATCTAATTGCCCATTGCATCTGTGAATGTAGCCTTCTTTTTACTTCATGTTCATGGCAACAATCTCGTTGTCATTTGAAATTCAGATGGAGTATTTTTTTCTGGTTGGTTCTTGCTTTGTGGAGTTTGAATAGTTTAATCTTCTTACTTTGCTTGGTCTATGTCAAATCTCCATCAAGATGAACATTTGTAGGTGTAGGAAACTTAGAATTGCTGGATGTGATGATTTATGGGTCTGGTTGCAACTTTATGATAAGCACCATCAAGAATATGCTGCAGGTTTGGGCCTTTAGCCTTGTTGTGTCTAAATGCCCTTGTAGCTTTCTTTTTGTGGAAACCAAGTTGAACTTGGGTTAGGCCTTTTTTTGTTTTCACACAGTCTTGTAGTTGTTGGGTTGATGGGCTAATTAGAGTTGTATTTTTACCGGGCCTAGGGTTTGAAATACATTTCAAATGCTAGTTTAATTTTGACCTACACCAAGTGAGGAATTTATGACTAGGTTCGACAAACTATTATTTATGTGACACATGTAATTTGTCTGGCACTCAATGTTGTCATGCTATTCTGGTCGATGAATTATTGCAAACTAATGCTAATTCCTGATTAAACTGGTAAAACAAGTCAGGGTTGGGATTTACTGCTGCATGAAGTTGTATTGTTTTGGCTGTCAAGGAATGAAATATTTTTGGGAATAAGTGAAAACCAGCTTACCTGTGACCGGTGTTTTTCAGTTAACTGCTGGACCAACTTGACATAGATTCCTTCAACCAGTTACCCTACCACTTTTTTGATATATTGCATCCTTGTATTTGAGGCATGTCATCTCAGTAAAAAATATATATAATGCAGATTTTAACCATGTACTGGAAACAAGCAGCTAGTTGAGTTAATGTATAATTGGATCTTGAAAGATGAAGCCTTTTCATCTCATCAGAAAGCATCCTGAGATAATGCTAACATATTTTTTCCCTTTTTTTCTGAAAGTTCATTAGTTTTAGACAACTCTGGAAGCTGTTTTTATCTTTTATTGTTGAGTGGCACCTTTTGCTATTCTGATGTCTTCTGGATAGCTGATTGCTTAAGTAATAGTGGTCTGATTGTTTTATACTGGACATTTCACTTGTTTATAATTTTCCACAGCCGCCCAGGTGGTGAAAAGATCTACAATGTTTTCGACAATCAGCTCCCTGCAGCTTTGAAAAGGTTGCAATTTGACAAGCATCTATCTATGGAGAATGTAAGAAAACTCATTACTGAAGCTGATGGATACCAACCTCACTTGATAGCTCCTGAGCAAGGTTATCGACGACTTATCGAATCTTCCTTAGTTTCTATAAGGGGTCCTGCTGAGGCTGCTGTTGATGCGGTGTGTAATCAAACTGATATCTAGGATTTCCATAACTATATTTTTTCGGTGGAAATTCCACAGCTATATTGATACATGTTTTTCCATTACAAAAAAACAATGACTGTTTTAGCCTATAATTGTTTGGATTTGTCTACTTGTTCTTTGGACATTTTCTAGTGCTTCCACATCGAGATGTATTATTAATAATTTATTTATCTTTTTCACTTTGCTTTAGTTCAGTTAAACATCTTTATGTATTATTTGTTTTTTTAAGGAATTTATATAGAATTTGTTACCATATAAAAGAAGCTATCTAGGAAGCTACTATTTATGCTACATGCATTTTCCAAGTCATTAAGATTAATTATCGACATGATTCTGTGACCTCAATTATCGCCTGAAGTGTTATGATAAACTTACTTTTTTGTTCCAAGTACTTGTTTCAGGTTCATGGCATACTGAAAGAGCTAGTTCACAAGGCTATCAGTGAAACTCTTGTAAGTTTTCCCTTTATTAAAATAGCAATTTAAGTTTCTTCTTGTTATATAAGGTCTAAATAATTGATTTAAACATTTGATTATGATGGTTTGATTATTCCTCTTTATTTCCTTAGAAAAGGGGTTATTACTAAAACAGAAGTCGTCAAAGTGTCCACATCACCATTTAACATTTTTATTATATTGGTGAAGTGATATAGTATTGTGGACAACTTATGCATCTACACTAATGATCATTTGATTATCTTTTCGTTTGCAATTTAATTGAACGTGGCCTTGATGTTTTTCGGGAGGTTTTTCCTTTGAAATTAGGATGTTGTAGTCAGTTCTGGTAATTCGTTAGGCATTTCCTTTGAATATAGGATGTTCGTAGTGAGTTCTGGTATTGAAATCAAAGCAAGATGCAATAGCTAGGTTATCTGTGGTACAAGTTTCACGGTAAATCCATTGCTGTACCCACTTTCAGCAATTCAGCATATTCAGTAGTTCCCTACTTCCCTTTATTTATTTCAAAGATTAGTTCCTTTTTATTATTTAGCTCATCTGGTATTTCATTTCAAGACTCCTAATTTGAATATCTAACTTCATTTTGTGAATTTGGAATTCAGAAGAATGCATAACTTCCAATATATTTCTACCTTATATGATGTGTATATTAGTTGGATTATAGCAGGTGAGATGTATGGAATTATGTAAATATTGTCTTAGACAGATATTGCCACTTTGTTGGATAAATTTAATGCAAAAGGACAAAGTCTTATATTCATTTCCATGCGTGTGCTTGATTGTTTATCCTTAAACTTCTAACATTCTCATTCTTTGTGTGATAATCCTTATATTCAAATATTATAGTGTTTGTGCTATTTAGTGATCCTTAAGCTATAGTGCTTGATTAATGATAATTTTGTTGCATGTTCATTCCTTATAATTTTGTTGTATGTTCATTCCTTCTGCTGTAATCTGACAAGCATTTATTTTCTTTTTATTTAACTTGATTTTCTGCAGGAGCTAAAACAATATCCAACTTTGCGGGTTGAGGTTGCAAATGCAGCAATTGATTCATTGGACAGAATGAGGGAGGAGAGTAAGAAAGCAACACTTAAGCTGGTAGATATGGAATGCAGTTATCTCACTGTAGATTTCTTCCGGAAACTTCCACAAGATGTTGAGAAAGGCGGAAATCCAACACATTCAATTTTTGATAGATACAATGACTCTTATCTTAGGCGAATAGGTCAGTAGATTTTCAGTGTTTTATGATATATTCCTGTGAGCATGATCTTCTTGTTAATATGCTGAAATCCAACACATTCAATTTTTTAATAGATACAATGACTCTTATCTTAGGCGAATAGGTCAGTAGATTCTCGGTGTTTTATTGTATATTCCTGTGAGCATGATCTTCTTGTTAATATACTTGCTTGTATTGTTTTATAATTGATTATTTTGTAATGCAGTTGACATGAGGAGTTCTTTTTTCTTTTCCTTCAATACACATTTTTTGGCAAAATAAATACGAACTTATTATCTATTTGTCATATGTCGAACATAAGCTGCACTATGTTGGAAAATTAGCTATTGCTTACATGTTTAGCAGAAGCTGGATGATATCTATGGATATTTTTCTGTATGCTCAGTCATATTCTGATCATGCATGTTTGTTGAGGATTTACATTTTCCTCCTAATTCATGTTTAGGGTGAAAAGTTCTATTTCTGATCATTTATAGATTGTGAAAGACAGTATCCTCGTCTTATTCTTTTCCATGGCAGGAACTACTGTTTTGGCATATGTGAATATGGTTTGTTCAACCTTGAGAAATTCTATTCCTAAGTCGGTTGTCTATTGTCAAGTACGTGAGGCCAAGCGCTCTTTGCTTGATCATTTCTTCACTGAATTGGGAAAGAAGGAGGTGAGACTGCATTTGTATTAAGTTTTTTAATTGAAGCTCATATTTTGTATCCTTCCCTCAAAAGATTTTTTTTATCCCTTTTTATTAGAAATGAGAAGTTTCTCATCATTTCAGCACACTGGCCTATGATAAAAGATAGCCTTAGCTTTTTATTAGACTTAATTAAATTTCATAAAGGTACCCCTTTCTCGAACAGATTATTTAGCAGCATGCATCTATTTGATACGTCACTCTCAAGAGTGTATGGGTTATTATTATCTGGTGGCTACCTGAAAAGCTGTGGATACAGAATTGCTTAAATCTTAATGATTTGTTATGGTTACTGTGTTTCCTTGATCCTTGTTTGTTTTCTTTTTCAAGTTTTGTTGAAATTCCTCCACTCCATTGTAAACTTTCTTAACCATCATGCTATGGTCTAATGCGTACTTCACAACTGTGGTTGATCAGATTTCTGATTTTCTTTTCTTAACTTATATATGTGCAGGCTAGGCAGTTAGGATCAATGTTGGATGAGGATCCGGCGATTATGGAGCGTAGAGCTGCCCTTGCTAAGAGGTTAGAGCTGTATAGAGGTGCCCAAGCTGATATCGACGCTGCAGCATGGTCCAAATAATACAAATGTGACACAATCAATTTTTTTCTTGTATATGGTCATCTGATTGATATGACCAAAAGCTTACTGGATGGAGGAAGTCTCAAGTTACGTGCTGGCGCTTATTTATGCGAGGCTCTCTGTTTTCAGCTTGGTGGCTAGAATGTAGGGCGTGGCAATGCTATTACAGTTTTCATCTTTGAGAAATTGATCATATATTGTTTGTACAACATATCTTGTATCTTGAAGAAATTAGGACAAATATGAGATGGTGTATATGTTTCTCTACATTTGTTGCCTTGAAAATCAGTTGTATATCCTTTAAACCATGACGAGTGAAGTGTTCAAATTACTAGCGCCCAAGTTTTGAATTGGGATGTATTAGATCTCTTATCCTTCAATCACGCCCGAGTCGATCTTTCACTGCTGATACTCGCATGTGCAAATTTGAATGGTGTTGTTTTTCTATGATTGCGCGTTGGAATCTTCTGGCTTGCATTTCGGTCCCCTTGTAGCAGTTTCCGTCTCCAATTTCCCAACTCTTTTTAAGGAAAACACGAGCATGTGAACTTAAACTTATTTTCTCTTGTAGATTCGTAGAAACACTTAATTATTGTTCTTAAATAATAAATTTCGTTTCTTTTAAGTTAAAATTATTAATTTTTAAATGTTTATATGAATTTATATATAAAATAGATTTATAAGCTATTTTTTTTATCCGAGTGATATTGGAGTTAGTTACTTTTCGGCTAACGTGATACTATTAAGAGAGAAACTTGGTCATAGCTGATTTTTGACGGATTCTGGATTCTATGTGATGGGTATATACAATAATCTATGGTCATGCATTAGCGAGGTTGACCGAGAAAAGAATTGACAGAATGCGAAGGTAAATTTTCCTTAACATATAATCATTAAGATTTTATTTCGATGCCAAGTAATTTTGAAATATTTATGGTCGAATATTTTTATTGTAAAATAATTATCTATTTTTACTTCCATAATTTTTCTTTCTTCTTTCTTTCTTCTATTTCTTTTGTAATTACAATGTGTTTAGAAATGTAATTCAACAACTTCAAAAAAAATTACGTAGAAAAAAAAATCGTTGTAAAACACTTTTACTATAATTTTTTAAAACGTCAAAAATTTTTACAAAACTCTCAAACATGCCCTAAATCTTCATATTAAAGGGTTAAGCAGTGTGTGATTTTTTTTCCACACATAAAATATTAGCATCTAGCAGTTGAGATACAATCCAATTTTTATTTAAGATATGAACTTTTTTCACATCTCTTATAATAGAAAATAGTGGTGCTTCGCATTTGTAGAAAAACAATGATATATTTTATTTATGATATCATTAAAATCTTTAGGACTATTGACACTTTTTCAGAACCGAATATTATTTTAGTGTTTTGAGATGGATCATTATATTTTATGTGAGACGTGAAATACTGTACACCAAGTTTTTGGGTAAAAGGCTTTGTTCTCAAACCAAATCTATAACACAAAAATCTTTCTTCGTCAACACGAAACCATCAAGAATTTTTGTTAGATCTTTAAAGCCATAGGTCACATCTTTTATTATGTTCATGATGAAGCATCAAATCTTTGGTACCTTTCATATGGAAGGAACACTACAAACTTGATTAAAGATTTGCTCAGTTTTGGATCTCATTTGTTGTCCTATAGAAAGGAATTGGTACAATTAATTTGGTATTTCGACGAACCTTATAGTAAAAGAATATGATCATCATTGGCTTTTCTACATCGCTTCGGATTCGTTGTTAGGACTTCAATTATGCATGAAAAGAAGTCGCTAATCCACAATCCAAAGTATGCAGATGTCGTTGGAATCGCAAAAAGAATTTGGCAGCCTCCCGGTGTTGCTGTTGAACTTCTGCATGCATAGGAATCTCGATTTCTCTGTATATATTGTGAATGCAGTCCTCACGACTGCAGTTACGTGGCAATTCTTGTAACTGAGTAAGTGCAGTTTAAATAACTGCACATGGCAATTCTGCACCGACATGCACATGCAGAGTAATGTGCCCACATCCTTGCTCATTCCGAGCTCCAAGTTCAATACTATACCATCTACCAAAAAAAGACTATTAATATCAAAATGCTTGATGTTTACAAGTAACAACCTCCTGTATTCTACTAAAGGAAAGGAACATGTTCAACACACATCTTTGGATAATGATAATTCATTCGTTACACGCATGCAATTCATAAGGCATAAAATCTCCCTCTAGAATGTCATACATATATTGTTCATTAGAATTTTAGATTTGTAAGTAAGAAGCTCATATACAAAAATTAATTGAACAAGTTGCAATAAGAGGGATGGGGTAGTGTCAACCACAAAGATTAGGTGTGCACACACCCGACTCAGGGTTTTGTTGCTCCTTCCACACCCGACCAGTTACCCGTAGCTTTAACTCTTTCCTGTCACCACCAGAGAAGAAGAGTGCCATGTTCCTTTGCATAATGAGACCATCATGGCTGTCTCGAACTTTACGGTGGCTATCACGGATACTCCGAGGTGTCCCTTCAAATATTAGTTTCCTCCCATTAGCCCCAGCCTCAAGACTATAACTGAAATTTCTAGCCTCAAATTCGTCCCCCATAAAGCGTAGAAATGCCATGTATACTGGTGCCATCCCTAGTTGGAACGCCTCAAAGTGCAGGCAAAAATGTTGCCCAAAACAATGGAATACCTGAATAATAAATACAGGAGTCATGTTGTCATGCAATCCTGTCGTAAAAAGTTTTATTCTTTCATTAACATTGAAATTTTTCAAGAAATATTAGACAAGTAATACTTATCATTGGTTGTTAGAAAATTCATGAATCCAAAGTTACAAATGATTTGGAAAATGCTTTATTGAGCATGATTCCAATAACTACATGAATATTAAATATATCATAGCAACAAGCACTATATTATTAGAACTACATATCAGTAATCATACTTACAGTTAGCATCCATGTAGCATTTTCAACCTCTCGTGGATTGGACTTCACATAACGATGATTAAATGTGCAACCATCATGCATATCTACTTTATGGTCATCTCTTAAGTGTGCAACTAAGAATGGAATATCACCAACAACTGAGCATTCGGATCCTGCGTATGGGCAACTGTATGGTCTAAAGTTGCATTGTAATTCATGTTTGGCCTTACTGTAGTATGGAAGTATTTCTAGACAGCCTAAAGAACTATACTTGCAAGGGAGCTCAAGTGATTCGGCAATCTTTTCCAAAGCCAAACATCTGATATCTCCAAGCTCTTGTCTACAAGTAGGGCATCGATTGTTGACCCTTAGTTTACATGTGGAACACAATGTATGCCCATTACGACACTGCAAAAAGAAAATTTCTTAGTAAAAAGAAGAATGAGACCAGAAATTAACAAATAGTACAAGATGGTAATTCTAATGTTATTAAGTAATCTCGTAAATAAGTCTAGTACACAAGATATGCATAAGCATACCTCATTCTAGGAATTCAAGTAGAATATTTTAACAAGGTGATTTCTTACTCTTGTGGTAAAATACATAACTAAACTACATGCATTTATAAACATATATGGTGACTTGAACTAAACAATCTTAAAAATATTTGTTACAAAAAATGAGAGAAATATTTCTTCGGTTAACAAGATGGTTTGTCCTAAGAAGCATGAGTAGAATGGAAAGGGGACATGATATGGTATGAATATGGAGAAAAAATAAAAAAGATGTTAGTGAGGTATCAACTTCAACTATAACCCATATAGTTGAAGTCTTTTAAAGGTGTCCTTAAATACATAAACCACGTTAAAATGCACATTATAAAATGCATTAGCTTAAACCTCTTATGCTAATTGGTTATGCTTGAGACTCTTGTTTATAAACAAATGAGTATAACCATGCATACAAATTGTTATGTAAATTTTGTTAGAGAAAATGGAAGTGTTTTCTACTTAAGTAGGTAACATCATATTACCTAACTTTCTAACCGTAGAATGTTAAATCTACAATGGATATCAAATTTTCTTTCTCCTATTTTTTTCATCCATGGTAGATTTAACATCCAACTATTAAAGAGTTAGGTAACATGGTGTTATTGAATTCATTTTATTATATCTAATTCTCTGAACAATGCTATGAATAAAAAAAATTAGTCTACTAAGGACAATATTTATATCTGATATGTTTGATCATCTATAACTAAGTTATCATAACCGTTACAAAATTTTGATGGTTCATTTGCCTAATAAGCATATATAACTCTTGAACAAAAAAAAAGTAGTTCCAATTTGTATTATGGGCAATTCTAATTAATAATAAAAAAATTTGGTCAACAAATTAAACAATATATATTTCTTGATATTCCGCACCTAATGTCATAACGAAATTCTTCTAGATATTGTTATAACAAAATTTTGATAGCTAATATGCATATTATAATAGTTATGAGTATATATTGTTTACTATCATAATTATCATACTTGATTTTGTTTAGAGAAAAGGATGGTCGATAATTAGCTGGCCACCCACTTTATTGATAACCTTAAATTGCTATATATTAACCATGTACAAGTAATTCTATATATTCACCGAGCTCTCTCCCATTGTTTAATCATAGCTCTCCCCATGCACATAATATTTTCCACATATGGTCTCTCACCTTCCACAATAACCCTTTTTGCTAGTGTGTCACCAACATTATACAATCTCGGTCGCCATGCTAAAATTATATGTTTATTGACCACCCACTAGTAAAGGTTGATTGCACTAGATGTACCGATGATCCCAAAACCTTTTGGAGCCTGATGGCCAACACTCCTGCCACATGAGGTATATCCCTATGTGTTCAACTGACCAACATTTTGGGATTAAAAGAATAATCGATTTAGCTTATCAAAGGCATGATTCCTTAAAGTAAACTCTTTAACACCAATCATAACATCTTGTCTAGCTACTGACCAAAATTCTTTAGGCGACCTTTGGAAACTTAAACTATGGATTCTCTAGGTTCTCATGAATAATTTGATTTAATAAATTAGTTTTAATTGTGTTTGGATAAACTAAAATATAATGATTATAAATAGATTTGATGGGAGTTTGGATAAAAATGAGAATAAAAAATATAAAATATATTTTAAAGATAAAACTTTGTTGAATTTAAAAATAATAGTAGGTAATATAAAATTAATCTCAAAATTTGATATTTTCATAGAACATATATTTTATAACATATACCGGTTAAAATTATAAAATATAATAATTAATTATTAACTTAAATAAACTTATTCTCACAAAATAATATTTTCATAAAAAATATTTTGTTTAATTAATTAATAATTATAAAAAAATAAATAATCTTTATTATAAATTATATATAAGTTAACAAATTAATTTCTTACAAAATAAATTTAAGTAATATAAAAATTATTCCCATGAATAATGCAATTAAAATAATTAATGAAAGTTATTTTAATCTCACATTTAAATTAATAAAATATTATCATAAAAATAATTATATCATTAAGTTATCATAAATCTCAAAGTATTTTTTAAACTAAAAACTATAATAATAAATATATTATATTATAAATTAAATATAAGATATAACAACTTCTTACAAAATAATATAATATGAAATTATTAAAAGTTATAGTGAAATAATTAATAATTTTATATTATATTATTAAGTTAATATAAAATTAAAATTTATTATTCAAAATTAAAATTTGAGTAAAGACAAGAAAATGGAAAATAAAATTACAAAAAACAACAACATTAAATGTGGAAAAATGGTTCGATTTAGGAATCAGACATTGGAACCGCAAGTCATGTGACCTAGGGTTCCAACTTCAGGTTCTATGTATGGTTCCTCAAAACGTCAAGTTGTTTGGAGAATCGAATGAAATCAGTTTTGGCTCTAGTTCCAGCTGCCAAATGCAGTGTTATAGAATAAGACTTCAAACCCATCTAGGCCGAGAAAACCCTAACTTTAGTCTGGGAATGCACAAGGAACTTCCTCCTCTATATATAACTTACCAACGAAGCAACATTCTCATAATCAAGTTGATCCATGTCTCAATCTTGCCATTGACACTCTCCTAGTGGCCTTCTTTTGGTGAAAATTTTGAAGTATGAAAGCACCTGAAACGACCCTACCCATGTAGTTCCATCTCATTGATCTTGAGTTTGTTAGTGTAATTTGTGCTCCTTCTACTATTGGCATACATATGAAAAAACTTAGTGATTGAGTCACCTTCCTTTAACTAAAGCTAATGTGGTCTTTGTCTCCAAAATACCTCAACCTTCTGGTCCTCATTACTGACCACCTCCTCACACCTTAGACTTTCATTCTACTCAGTCATAGAAATGGTTCTTGAATTCTTCGTATGATCTAGTTCCATTATGATCCTTGGTTCTTCCATTCTTCTATGTTGAATTGTTTTATGATCTATTTTTTATAGTTCTATAAAACTTTGCGAAGTTGTTCCAACTTCTCAAAAAGTGTTCGAGTTGTCGAAGCACCATTTGGTAGTTTTCTCCATTCCTTTGTTGTTAGGTCATGAAAACCAAGCTTTAGCAACAAGGCTTTCCCAAATTTGAAATAGGTTCCAGCCAACCTCCTATCATCACTTTCCCACAACAATGGAGTGTGGTTGGAGTAAAGACGGTCCATAACAGTTACTCGCGCTAATTGAAATATTTCAGCAAAAATGATAGATCCTAAAAAATTGTCCAAATATGACTTAGAGGAGGAACTTCGCCACGTGTATTTGCAATTTGGCACTGAGAATTCGATAACTCATGTTCGCTAATAAAGTCACTCAACCTTTCAACACCAACATCCCTTCTAATGGCATGTCCTCTATCCTCGAGGTAACATTGAAGTCGCCCTACAATAGTCATGGAGTACCCGAGTGAGTTATTGTGATTTGGTGTAATTCTTCCAATAACACCATACTATCAAAATCACATGTAAGAGCACAAATGCATGAAAGTATGAAGTGTCTATCATCCATCGCCTCAACATGATTACATTAATGGAGTGGTTCGCCAAAATTGTGTAACTCACTTTGCACATGTCCTCTCTCCAGCCTGCTAAACATCCCCTAGATGCAAGCCTATATAGTTACTTAACCGTGATCTGCCAATTTGATTCCAAGTTCGCATATCACATGATTCAAGTTTGGTGTAGGAGCACAATATCAACTTCCATTGACCAAGATATCTTCACTGCGTATCTATCCTATTTGGGTCATCCAAACCCCTCAAGTTCCATGTAATTATCCTCATCTATAAGATAATTGAGACCTTAACATCATGGATCTAATGAGAACACTAAGATCTCATTGTCTTGCTTTTGGGTTCTATGGACGTTTTCATGATGCATGCATCAATTCTGCCACTAACTCCACCTCTACCCCCAAATTCCTAGAAATTTTAGTGCCAGCTTAGGAATTTTTTGTGCTCTTATATTCTTTTTCCTGCTTCTATTGGTGTTCAAGAGCAACAACAACTCACCATTGGAATCTTCTTCATACCATATTATCTATTTAAATGGCATATCTTATCGTGACAACACATTAAAGAAAGCAACCCAAATTTTTTTATCTTGGCTCAACCCACTATGAGTATTTGTATCAAACTCGAACTCATTTATTTTTAAAAAGATTAGTGTTAAGAGAAAGCACCAACCAATAATAGTTGTCATATTCCCACCCTCCATCAATTTCAAAAATCTCTCAACGTTTCTAGATGTGCAAAATTTGCTTCATGATTTTGGGCCTCCATATTTGACTTTTCTTCAGTGTCGACCTCTTCGATGTTGACACGGTCGTGGCCCATGATGGATAGTGACCTTGTTCACATGTTGTTGAGATACGAACCTTATATTCATACGCTCAAAACCAAATGGTTAACGTCGAAGGAATGTTCATCGTCATTCCCAAATCCACCTTCATCAGGGATACATAGTTGGAATCTCAAAGAGGGGAAACTAATTCTCCCATGTGTCCAAAGGAGAACACAACCTCAACTGCCTTATACCAGAGGTGGAAAGGGATGCCACTGATTTTGACAACCTTCGTCTTGCCCTACGCATATGATCTTCCCCTGGTCGTCAAAGACCATGGTTTCCATTCGATAATGCCACCATTATCCAACATCATAGGTTGCAACATGATAGCCTCTCTCGCCTCCATCTCATTATCCAATGAAACACAAGTTTTCTGATATCCAAGAGATTTTGAATAGAGTTCTCTCCCCCATTTTCGTCTCTAGTGCTATTTGTATTTGTTCTTTAGATGTTTCTCCAGCCACACAACATCTCACAACCTCCATATTGGATTCAAAGTCAGACCCCATGACATGTCAATCCCCTTTTTCTGTAGTGTTTATTTTCCACTGTCACTGCTCCATGTACCAGATCATGACGACCTTCCACTAGTGACTGATGATGATTGGAGGGACAAGCTATCTTCTTATGACTGAAATCATTGTGGGTCAGACATTAATTGGATCTCTAAACTCATACATAGGCAGAACTATAGTTGTCATCCTTCATTCCTTATCCATTATTTTTCTGTTGTCACCATAGTTTTGGGCCATTCGTCGCTATTTGTCATCCATTTTCATCTCATCATCATTTCCTAAACAAAAAGAGAATGTTTTGGCAAAAATGATGGTTTCTACAAGTGATTGAATCATATCTTCTAATGTGCCTTGTTGGACCAAACACCAACTAGCGTGGGAGAGGGAACAGAAGTAGTATCTTCGCCTCCCATAGCAAACCACTGGCAAAAGGACAATAATGATAGACATGCATAGACCAAGCCATCATCATACATGAATATAATGTCACCTATGTTAAACTAGCCTTTTAAAAAGAATAGACTAGTACCACTTCATTGTGTGCTCTTATTTTTTGTCATCCCTCATGATCATTGCATATTCCTTTTCTAAAAAAATATTGTGATATATTTATGCAAAGTTAAAGTATGTGTACCATCTAAAAGATGCTCAAGGGTGATTTCGTCAAACACAATTATTTTTTTCTTGGCAGTTTAAGCACTTATAGTGAAGATTCAATTTGTATAATTATAGTAATTTTACACTAGTAGTTAGTATAAAAAAACACATAAAAATGCATTGGTGAACTACACCATCAAAATCAACATATTTCACAACATCTTTTGACTATTAAAATTAAGCATAGTCAAATAAGAGATGAAGGAAAGCTATAAAATGTCAATAAAATATACTAGAATTTCCAAAGATTATTTGTATTATGCAAATCTTCGATTTCATGCCAACATTACAACATCAAACACCTTTTGTATGCAAATTGTATAAATTGAAGAAAATGAAAATTTCATTTCAGAATATTGTAAATGAATTCAAGAGACCACACAAAATAAAATATTACTAAATCTAAACCAATCAATAGAATGGTTCACTTTCTTAAACCACACAATCATGTCAGATCATACCATCCATCTTTGGCTCCTTACAACAATGGCATATCAAATCTTTAAGATACCAAATTACGCATACTTCATAATAATTTAAATTATATGTTCCATCCATATAAAATTTTGAACCATTGAAATCGATAAACGATAGATTTCTAAAAAAGATCTCAATATTCCAATCAAACACTAAAATCTTGTAATTGTCTTATGGATGAAAATGCATTAAAATTGAAGGAACGAAGAAAAAACATAATTTCCTAATACAAGCATGCATTTTGACCCACAAAAAGGTGTCATTTTTCCATCAAACCATCAATATATATCCTGAAAGATCACATCTTATGCTTGGAAATTAAGAGATCAGAAAGCAAAAAAAAAAGAAGAAATCTACAATTCGTTCATCTCGCAAAAAGCATGAAATTGAAAGGAAAGGTGTGTGCATTAAGAAACAATATTGACACAACAAATCACATCTTAGTGGAAACCCAATAAAAATATAAGACCCAAAAGAAATCACAAACCTGATGGATAGGAGGGTACATGGAATTGGTGCAAACAGGGCACTCGAGTAATTCATGGACGCTAGTGGCAGGCATGGCGATACCAACATGGGCAAGAGCATGAATGCCCCCACCATGTTGTGGCTTGGAGGTTGTGGTGGTATTTCCGCCATGCACAAGCTCATCATCATCAAGCCCCTCCGCTGAAAGCATCATCTCAATGTTATCCACCTCCATTTATCTAGAAAGGCAAGATGGTGGAACAATGGAAGAGGGCGAGCAAACCCTCTCCACCACTACCACCGTCTCCTCCTTGTCCTCCTCCTCCTTTTTTCTGTTGCTCTTGTTTCTACTTCCAATATGTCTTTAGAGAAGGAAACCAAATTAGGAGAATTAAAGGAGAGATTTTTGGGAAGTTGGAGATAGAGGAAGGATGAATTCTTTTCTTGGAGCAATTGGTTTGGCGTCCCGTGTTGCAAGGGGGTGACAAGATGACCACCATTCATATTTTCTTATATGTATAAATTTGAATATATGTATGTCTAACATTTAAATATGATTGCTTATGTTCTATTTTCTATCAAAATAACTTCCTAGAAGAAAATGTCATTAATATTTAAAAAAACATAGGAAATATGTTGATACAAGTATTGAACAAGGTCCTATTGTTAAAAAAAGTCTCATTATTTATTTGTTTGTAAAAGATTATGTTCTCATAATCGGACTTGAAATCGAACCAGAATGTCAACTATGTCATGATTCGACCAATTCGATTAAGTTTGACCGGGTTGAACCATATTTTATTAAAATAGTACTATTTATAATTGCAAATATAAAACATGATATAATATCATATGACGTACAAAAAAATAGCAGTAACCTATTGATGTATATAAGCTTATTATTTTTAAAAAGATTTTATTAGTTAGAATTATTATTATTTAATTTTCTTTTTTCTACCTTTGAATGATTTATTCTTTTTATATATTTTAGTTGGAGTCAAACTCTATCCCTAAAACTCTATATAAGAGTTCTTTTGATAATAATAAAGTTAGACTTTAATTATTTCACTCAAATTGAACTTCAATTCTTTTAACGTGTAGATGCATTATTTCTTCGATGAATTTTGAAGAACTCTAATGAATTCTAAATCAATTATTGTTTTCATCAATTTAAAGCAAACGATTCGTAAATCGGCATCTTTGATGGATTCTAAATTTTTTTTATGGATTTTGGGATTATTTGTTTGGCATTCGCCTCGTCTCATCACCACTATCCACTTATGCTACCTCAAGTGGTATTAGAGCATGTTAATGTGACCTATAGTTATCTTACAATTTGGTCTTGAAAAACTAAAAAGGAAGATATTCATTCTTTTCTGCATCACATTCATCAAACAATAAGTTATATTTCATTAAAGTTATACTTTCGCTCACGAATCCAAATTTGAGAAGTTTTTTAAAGGAGAGTATGGTGTACATATTTTTTTTTATTTTTAAAAAGTTTTTATTAATTAGAATTATTTTTAAATATTTTTTTATCTTAAGTCTTTTAGTTATAGTTAAATCCTATTTGTTAAATTCTATTTGATATGAATAAAACTATAGTTTGATTAATTTTGCCAAATTAACTTCATGTTCTTTTATTATGTGAATTTATGATGCTATATATTTTGAAGAACTCTACTGAACTTTAGATTGAATCCAAAGTATTTCGGAGCAATTTTTTATCAATTTGAAGTAAACGAACTCGTAAAATCAATATCATTGCTAGATTCTAAAATTGTCTATGGATTTTGAAATTATTATTTGTCATTTACCTCGTCTTATTGCCATCGTTGTCCACCTATGGCCATCTTCCACAATCTTGTTGCATCATCTATTAATAATCTATAACTAATATAAAATTATTATCAACTTGTTGATATTGATAAATTATTGTTAACTTTTTTATATATTATTTAATAGTAGTGATAACATTTTTTTACTATTTTTTGCTTTACATTCTTGACACTTTCTTTTTATTTTCATTTCTTTCTCTCCTATTTATCATGTGATATTTATTTCTTTTTTGTGTAATGTTCTTTCCATTTAAATTTATTTGTTCTAGATTCAAATCTTTGTCTCTCATTTATTTTCCTTTTCATTTTCCCCAATTTTACTTTATTTTCCTATTTGATTTGAGTTATTTTCCTATTCTAGACTTGAACCGGGTTTTTACCCAAAAAAAACTTGGTTTGTCAGTTCACTGGTTTTTGAGGTTCGGGACCACTTCCAATTTTAATTCCAAATCAAACTAGATCATACGATGAATCACAGTTTAAACTGGTTGAATCGGTCAATCATATTTTTGTAAAAGGTAATGAACAAAAGTTCATCTCACTATTTTTCTTTTGATGACACTGTATTTTGTGTAAAATGTATTGTGATTAATGATAATATTAAAGATTGTTGAGTATACTGTAGTGAATATATATTAAGTATATATTGTGTTTAACTAAAATAAAACCTAGAACAAAGAAAAATATAAAAGAAGAATGTGATATCAACCACTTGATGCTTTTTCTGTTTTGATGAAAATGAATTATTTTTTTCGAAAATAAATTTCAAGAAAATATTTTTTCATTATAATAAATGATTTTTTTGAGTGACACCTTAATATCTGATGCTACTAATCTCGATTAATTTATATCACCCTATGTTACACACTTAAAGATAATGGATAGACTCTTAATAAAAAAAATTATGTACTCTAAATTCCAATTCGAAATCTCCTTAAATAAAAGTCATCCCAACTCCAATACAACAAATGATTTATAGGATGAATCCAAAGGCAAAGATTAGCAACAATGTTGTAAAACCCGTGTAGGATCTAAAATGGCACCAAGAGAGGAGGGGGTGAATTGGTATATTAAAATCTTATGTTCTTCTTAACTTAGATCTCTTAATGTTGTGTTAGCGGAAGCAAACATATACGAATATAAACACAAATAGAGAGAAAAGAGTAGAGAGAAGAACAAACGCAAGGTTTGTTATAGAGGTTCGGCCGAACTCTTTGGCCTACGTCCCCGCTCCGATCTTCTCCCACGAGATCTTCGGAGTTCACTATCTCCTTCTTCAAAGGACGAAGGCTCCCTTACAACTCTCCTTTCTTTGTACTGAGGACAAGGAGAACAACCTCTT
>LTAE01003866.1:9011-35023 GCA_001647135.1 Pontederia paniculata | reverse complement strand
GCAGCACACGCTACTCCTTTTATAGTGGCCGCCACCGCGTAGCACTCCGCCTCCATCCGCGGTCGTCACCGCGCAATCGCCGAACGGACGAGCGTCGTCCATCGACGCTCGTTTCCTCTTTTGTTCGATAACACAATCAACGCGCAATCCGCGCGTTATATGTATCTCGACGCGGCTGGCACATCCACGGACGGGGAGCGCGATCGTCGCTCCCTCTCACGTGAATCTGCGTTCGCGTCACGGTCGTGATCCGTGTGATCACGGTCCGTCCGTCACGGTCGTGATCTCTGCGATCACGATCTCACGTGTCCATCACGGCCCGTGCCGTGATGACTGGTCACGGGTCGTGATGTACAATCACGCCCGTGATCATCTATCACGGCCTGTGACCATACTGGTCACGGCCCGTGATCACCTATCACGGCCCGTGATCATGCTGGTCACCTTACAACATACATGCGGATGAAATTTTATATATATAATTTAGTTTACGAATTATATATGGAGTTAAAAGATAAGTTGCTCCGTTTTTGTTTTCTTTTGATGAACCATTTGGCCACCAATGGATAAATAAAATAAACAAATAAAAGTTCCTTTACCCACTTGATACCGTGACGAATATGCATATATGGTTAGATCATTTAAGTTTTATATTTCCAATTGATTCATTGGCTTAAACTGTGTGCTCACATCTCACATCCAAGTTACAACTAGTTAAACATCTGGCGATTTGATAGATTAATGCCTATAGGGATCATTGTTTACATACAATCTTTGACTACGCAAAAGGATTAGACAATAAGAATATTGCTTTCTTTTATCGATCTGCATAAGTAACATGGAACGATATTGGGTTACTTATAAATATATTTTTTTTAGATATTACATGGGACATATAATGACAAATAGAAATGCTGGACTGAGAGTCAATGAGTCATAAATAATAAAACTTTTAGTTATATATTTCATCAAGGTATAAAGGTAAGAGGGGTTATATATTTGTTATGTCTAAATTTTAACATCAGCGCAATAAAAAGATCAATCTATAAGGTCAAAATGCTTGGGTTCAATGTTTTTCATCCGAACATTTTTCTATATTACATAGTTATTATAGAATTTTACTTTTCTAGTTCTACTAGGTTTTTTCTTCCACAACTTATTAGTTTTGACGTCGTTCCTAATACTTCAGAGATAAAAAAAAATGGAGAATAAGAGTGCGGTGCAGTTGCTCACTCTTCGATCGAGAGATTTCGAATTCAACTCATATTAGTGAAATTTATGTAATTTTTTATTTTTAATATTTCCTTTTCATGAACATCCATTTGTAAAAGAAAAAGAAAAGAAATGCATATCGTGCTCGACAGTCTTGGCACACAGACGAGTTCCATTACAAAGTAAGGTCACCAAGTTCTTCAATGTTTTATTCATTCTTAATTCTACAGTGCTCCAATCTGCAACTACACTTTTCTCCAGCCAAACCAAATTTGCAGCCATGACGATCCCGCGCCATAGTTTCACACTCTTCATCATCATCATCCTCTTCTTCTTCTCCTGCGCCACTTTGCTCCTTCAAGTGCAAGCCGTCCTCATGGCTTACGCTCCCAACCAGTGGACCAACAATATCTCCCTTAACAACATCAGATACCCAAACGGATATGTCCGCAGCATCCTGTTCCGTAACAACCATGTCACCTCCAACCTCTCGGTAGCTTGTGGCTTCATCTGCGCTGATCCCTGTAACGTCTACCTCTTCGCTGTATTCTTCATTGAAATCGATAGCGGCGGCGGGATCAGCAGCAGGGCCAACCCAGCAACAGTCTGGTCGGCCAACCAATACAATCCCGTTGGGGAGAACGCCACGGTTCGGCTCACAAACGACGGCAACCTCGCCCTTCACGACGCAAACGGCACCAGCGTATGGTCCACCGGAACTTCCGGCGACCCCGTCGTTGGCATCAACATCACCGAAGCCGGAAATTTGGTGCTCTTCGCTCGGGACAACACGACGGTGTGGCAGTCGTGGGATCACCCGGCGAACGTGTTGCTCCTCGGGCAACGCTTACTGGAGGGGCAAAAGCTGAGGCGAGATCAGTACTATGTCACCGTTCTTGACAATGGTTTATATGCTTTTGTTGATCTAAATCCTCCAGTAATGTACTGCTTTTTGAGAAATCTGACAGTCACGTCGACCAAAGGGAACTCATTCGTTGAGTATACCAATTCAAGCCTTAAGTTATATGCTTCAAGCTCGAGCATACTGTTGACTAACCTAGTCACTGCATTGTGGCCGTTCCAGTTCATGTCGTTAGATAATGATGGACGTGTCAGAATTTATGATCGGCATCCAGGATGGAGGCCTACTGGCGATCTTTTCAGTGACATGAAATGCTTTGGTCCTTTGACGTGCGGCGAGTACGGACTATATTCTAATGACAATTGTACATGTCCGGGAGCGAACAGTGGAAAAAGCTACTTCAAACATATCAACTCCAGCAAACCGGATCTCGGTTGCTATCCTGCCATTGCCTTGTCTTGCCAATCCATGAATGATCACCAGTTCTTGAATCTTACTGAGGTATCCTACTTCGGCT
Organism: Pontederia paniculata; assembly: GCA_001647135.1. Classification (NCBI taxonomy): domain Eukaryota; kingdom Viridiplantae; phylum Streptophyta; class Magnoliopsida; order Commelinales; family Pontederiaceae; genus Pontederia; species Pontederia paniculata. Next base: position 32,432 of record LTAE01003866.1, on the reverse strand, counting down.
ATTTTGATATAACGGCGGCAGCCTACAGTGGAATAGATGAGGAGAAGTGTGTGTGGGCATGCCTGATTAACTGCTCCTGTAAAGCTGCTCTCTTTATGTACTATCAAAATGCTTCTGATGGTTACTGTTTCTTGCCCTCACAATTTCTTTTCCTTCAAGCCAACGAGCCTCTATCTTCCAAGTACCATTCCAATGCACACATCAAGATACAGATCACTCCAGATAGCTCAGCTCCTAGTCATACAAACGTTGGAGTAGTGCTAGGATCTATCTTTGGTGCGTTAGCCTTCCTGATCCTTGTATGTGCCCTTGTCCTTCGGTTCTATAAAAAGGGGAAAAGGACGCCAGAAGATCTTGAAGGGGAAGAGGAGCATTTCGATGAAATACCAGGAATGCCTGCGAGGTTTTCCTATGAACAACTAGCAGTAGCAACAGACAACTTCGCCGAGAAGCTGGGAGAAGGCGGGTTTGGGTCTGTCTTTGTTGGAAGATTGGGCAACGAGAACATAGCAGTGAAGCTTCTGAGTGACATCAATCAAGGGAGAAAAGAATTCTTAGCAGAGGTCCAGACAATTGGCAAAACGCATCATTTCAATCTGGTAAGGCTGATTGGATTCTGCGCCGAGAAGTCCCATAGGATGTTGGCATACGAGTACATGCCCAACGGATCGCTGGACAGATGGATCTTTAACAGGGATCAACGTACTACTCTCAGCTGGCAAATGAGACGCAAAATTATTGCCGACATAGCCAGAGGATTATCTTATCTGCATGAAGAATGCCCGCAGAGAATTGCTCATCTTGATATCAAACCACAGAACATCCTCTTGGATGAAAAGTTCAATGCTAAGGTCTCTGATTTTGGGTTGGCCAAACTGATTGAAAGGGATCAGACCCACGTCATGACTATGATGAGAGGCACCCCTGGGTACTTGGCCCCTGAATGGCTGACATCTTTCATCACTGAGAAGGTTTATGTTTACAGCTTCGGTGTCATGGTTTTGGAAATTGTATGCGGAAGAAGGAACCTGGACGCCTCTCAGCCGTCTTTTGGCTCAAATCTCGTGTGTCTGCTTCAAGATAAAATAAAAGTGGACAGGCCACTTGATCTTGTCTGCAGCGACGAGATTGACATGGCAGTGGATCAAGATGAGGTCATTCAGATGATAAAACTTGCAACTTGGTGCCTCAACCACGATCCTGATCGAAGGCCTTCTATGTCCACTGTAGTGAAGGTCTTAGAAGGTGTCGTAAATGTGGAAACAGGCGTGGAGTCCAACTTCATTGCCAACACGCCGGCCATGCGAAGCCAACTGTATGCACTGGGCACGAGCTCATCAGACTATGCTTCATCTGCTTCACCTCCTCCCTCAGCATCTCTTTTATCAGGAACGAGGTGATATCCCTGTTTTTTTTTCCTTTTCAACATAATTATTTATTTAGCACAGTCATGTGCTTTTTCATTCTGATTTTTAAGATTAAGTAGATATTTTTATTACCAAAGGGAAAAAGAAATTTACATTTCTCGTGAATATTGTCGAACTTTTTTTATTCTCTCTTTACCTCTTCTTTCTCTTCTTCAAATTCTTTCAGATGAGCAGTGCCAGAAGATTACGATTTGTTTTCGACGACGTGGAGGCGGGTGACATGGAAGAGTTGGAAGATTAGACGATATGTCATGTGCAAATTACATGACAAATCTGTAAGATGGATATGCAAACTTGTAGTATACTCTTGGTGTCGTTTTGTTTTATATTGAACTCCGGTAATTGCTGCATGCCAGAGTATAAAAAGCTCCACTTCTTTGGCTAGCTATTTGTGATGCCACTACAGAAATGTTCTTTTAAACTGCAAATATATTGTGTGTTTAATCTAGATTCGAACAAAATACATTTAGAAGGCTACAAATCATATATAACGTCATCAAAAGTATACCTCATCATTTCGCAAAATGTACTTCTGAAAACTCTACGAACTTACATTTTATACTATTAATTTAAATTTTGACCAATTAACTTATCAACTCTATGAACATGTCATGAGAAAGTTAATATTTAAACTATATTTAGGATATATGTCATGTGCAAATCTTCTCATCAATCACGCTATTATTATGTCATCATAATTTATTTAGATCTATTTATCTGCATAATCATATATAAAGGATATAATTCTCCCATGAGAAATGAAGTATAACATATAAAGAATATATACCATAAGAAAAACCACATGTAAAGATATGATGCGGACAAACAAGATCATAATCAATATATTCCCTTCTATTTACCTTTATTGATTTCTTTACAATATCATAAATTATTCAATTGCATCATAGTAGCATAATGTCTATCATGTCATGTTCAATATGTTCTTGCCTCTACTTCAATCTTTTACATTTCGCTTTATTTACATTTTAATGATCCATCAATGACGAGAACGTCAATTGCATCATAATAACATGATGCCCATTATCCTCAGTATTCGACATGTTCAAGCTTAGTCAATAACTATACTTAGGATCATTTTATTTTTTTCTACTTATCTTGTCCTAAGTTGTTCAATCATTATCGTCAATAATGAACATTTATCAATGCATAAAAGATTTAGGTTTATTCCCCAACACCAATAAACTAGTTAGGACATAAATAATCTCAGAAAGGACTCAATAATCTCTAATTAGATTAAATAGTCCCTGTAGAAACTCAATAGCTCCCGAAGAAACTCAATAATGATCAATCCCTCAATTATTGAGAATCATCCTCCTTATGTATAATTTCAAACACAATCATTAATATTTTTTTTAAACCTTAATATCAGTTAAGGTAGGTTATTTCTTGTGTACATCTAAACTAACATCGTACATCAAACCAAATTAAGTCAATCAGTACATCAAAATATCAATATCAATAAGACGTAGCGATCAAAATATTTAAATTGGCATCTTCCGAAGGGAACGTGATCCGCGTTGAGACACAACACGGTCCATTTTCTGACTATTGTCCATATGATCCTCGTCGTCAAGGCACAACCAATATCGGAAATGCACATGGTCCATGTTATGCACTTTGGTGTTGTCGGGGCGTGGTCCGAGTTCAAGATGACCCAACCCATGTTCGTTGAAGACATCGTCCATGTTAGGGCAACACGATTCATGTCGGGCACTTTTCGGTTTAAATTTGACACGTTCGATTTAAGGTGACCCAGTCTGCATTCCAGTTCATGTCTGAACCGGTCCATTAATGTGGTCTGCTTATGATCGACATGATATGTTTCCTAAGATTAGGATTTTGTAGCCCGCGGTTGACCCGAGAAACACGGTCCACGTCTAGGATGGACATGACCTATTTCTGGGGACAAATGCGTCTATTGGCCTGCTTTATTTTCTGTTTCCATCCATCCTGCTATGAGTTGAGAACATGCCCTAAATCAGTTGTTTCCACCACCACAGACGTGACTTATGTTGTATTCAGACACGGTCTATATCTGATCTTCAAGACGTAGTTGAAGGTCACCTCCTTTTGTCTCCAACATGTTGTCAATTAAGGCATATAATTACCAATGATTAACTACTATAATCATAATTATTCATCGTATAACTCCTTTATACAATCTCATACATATGACAAGCCCTCAAGTTGATCCTCCTACTTATATACATTGCTTTGTAGTCAAATTATCTTCGTCTTTCTTGCCTTAAATCGCTTTCCTCGCTCATCCTCCATGATGTACCTTCTTGTCCTCTCCTCTCCATGATGAACATACTTCTACTCCTCTTCCATGATGATTTGATGTTGTTGATGCGAGAAATTGATAACAAAAATGCTAACAAGTGCACTAGTCGCACAAGTAATAAAGAGATGAGTAAAGTATCAAACCCATGATGATTGATGAGTTATAATTTTTTGAACCTTATCTATTAACTTAGAAGGGTGAATTTCAATTGATCTAAAATTATCAAAAAGAAAAGATAAATAAAAAAGCATTGTTATATGATGAATTGGTTTAGGGTTAGGACTCTATTTCATATCATTATCTCTTGTAATAAACAAATAATTAATTCTGCAATTCTTGTGACGGATGAGTTGTGTTAAAGGTATATGATTCTGAACTAGATAACCTAACTATCTTAATTTAATATTAGCTTGAGAAGGTTCGAACCAAATCAATTCCTAGTTAAATTAAATCAAGATGCATTAAGCGATAAATCCAAAAGTTAAAAAACAATGAAAAATAGCCAAAAAAATAATTGGAAATGGCCCGCATTCGCATCTGAAATGGATCGAGTCTAGAGACGAAAGTCGCATGTATTGAAAATGGCTTGTGAAGACGCGCGGTCTGTGTCTTTATAGAACACGTCACGTTTTCATATCGGTCAAATTAAATATTCATAAAATAGTTGTCGGGGATTCGCATAGAGAACACAACCCATTTTTGTGAAGAACACGATCCAAGAAATAAAATATTCAATAAAAATTCAAAAATCAATTGGAGAGAAACTGCATCAACATCATCTTGCGATTAAAGTTTACAAAAAGACTCAATTAAGAACTAATAATCCAAAATCAAAGTGCAAGTTCATAGATTTGTAGAGAATATAAAATAATATAAGAAATCAATGGGGTTCAATCAATCTTTCCCCTAGACATAGAATAAATTTAGCCTAAAAGATAAGATAAAAGACTAACAAAATCATTGCAGAGCTTCATTATCTCTTGATCTTCGGGATGAATCACAAGTTTCTCCTTCAAAGATGGCTTGGCAGCATTTTAGATTTCTTGCACAAAAAATATGAGGAAATATCTACCCATTTTTTGGCTGTAGAATGGTCTATTTATAGGTGAAAAATCAGAGATGAAGCCTAGATCAGACAGTCAAAAATAATCTTTGATTAAAATAAATTTGTCTCAGCCTTCCGATTGTACGAATCGCCTTTGATGTGAGTGAACACGGTCCGGGTCGCCCTGCAACACGATCTATTTTAATGGATAGTTGAGTTTGAGTAGAGCACAACTTCGGACGCGGCCCGAGTTGCTTGAAGATGAGACGTGGCACAATCAGATGGAAGAGCAACTCCGTTTTCATCTAAACACGATTTTAACATAAAAAACTTTGATTACGGATAGAACACGACCCATTTTACATTTGCACACAGTCTGCTTTATGCATGTAGCAATGTGGCTTTGATATCTTCGTCGAACACGATCCGTTTTGATTTGAGACACGGGCCGTTTTGCTTGATGTTTTCCGAATTATACTCCAATCCAATTTTTCTCCTTAAGTTTTTCGTATATTGAGAGTAATCGCCCGAAAAATTTTACACAAAGAACAACTTAGGTGGAATATGACTCTTAATGAAAATTAGATAAAATTAAAAAAAAATAATCCATGAATTTATGTAAAACTATGAAAAAATAATATGAATGAGATGTGTGCAATAAGTATATATGTATTTGCATCAACTTCATGGAGAGAGGGAGAGAGAAAGATGAAGAGAGAAATAGGGAGAGAGTCAAAAGGTTGTGGGGAGAGAGGAGATGTTAGGTTCTATTTATCCTCCCTAAATTAATTTTGAATGTGATTAGGATTTTTTAAAATGATTTTGTACGTGATACACTATAATTCTTAAGATAATTTTTCATATAATTAGGGGTCCCTTGAAAATTAATTTATATAGAACTAAAACTAATCAAATTGATTAGAAAAATACTTTATTTTATATTATCATTTTCCTAATCTTAATAATATCTATCATCTTTACTTTATATTTTTTATTCTTTTATTATTTGTTTAAAAATTGAGGATGTTACACCATAGCTTTGTAAAATATAGTAAAATCTTGTTTTAGCAAAAGATGAAAAAGAAATGTGGTGGAAACTATGAAGCGACTTTAGCACTCGAGAGACTCTTCACATGCCATTAACTTTAGCCATTTTGCACAATAGACAATTTTAAGTTTTAGAGTGTGGACTTTATAAAGTTATTTATTGTCGCTTTTTGTTTAAGAAAGATGAATATTATGAAATATATGTATGTGTTTTACGTTCTAACATGTTTTTTTGTTTACGTAGATGGATGTGAAATGTAAATTTTAACTATTTATGGAAAGTACTAAAACATATTTTTTTAACACAGTGAAAACTTGTCATTTTCCGAAAACAAATTTACCATGGCCACTCTATTGCTACATATAACTGGATCCTAACCACAGCCCCCTCATTTTAAAATTCTTTAAAATGGAAATTGTTAAACCATACAACACAAAATCTAAAATAAATTACAACCTAAATACTAACGGCAGCTTATCCCTGCAAGTTTTTCACCATTAAGTATTTGCCACGGCCCCAAATGTTGCCGGAGATCTATTACCGCAATTTCAGGAACGAAGCATTCCATTTGTTACTCGAGCCAACGTAAATGATCAAATTTTGAAACTGTTGTAAGAGAAGTTTAAATTCTCTTATGTAAAATAAAAATAAAAAAGATGTTTTTGTTACAAAGTTGAACATTGCAATCTCTCTGTCTCTCCAAAATCCAAGCGGCTTAGTATTTAATAAATATTTTGTCATTTTTTAAAGAATTATTTCTAATTTTCTCCCTTAAATTATGACATATCTACCAATATAACCCCTCAATTATATTATTATCTATCTAGCACCCTTAAATTTATCTAGTGATAAATGGAACTGCTATGAAACGACTTATTAGCATATTAATAGATCATTTCGAAATGGTATATACATCACATATCCTGGATCAAGTAATGATGATATTTAACTCAAAAAATAAGATTTGACATTTTTTATCATTTTATTATCTTTTAAATTATTAAAATATTATTTTATCTTTCTTTGATTAATTGATCAAAGACAAATAGTCTTAGCATTGCTCAAGAATATAAAAAGAAAAATTTGCAATTTGATTAAATAAAATAAATTGAAGTCGAAGAATATTTTGAAGCAAAAAATAATACTTAAAAATAGAAAAGTTAAAGTTGAATCTTATGAGAAAATTTATATTATTAGATAAGAATTTAAAAATAATAATTTAACAAGGATAAAATAATAATTTGATAATTTAGAAAAAATAAAAATAATATAAAAAATAATATTTTTTTTAGTTAAATGTATCTATTCGAAAAGTTTAAAGATGTAAAATAGTTAATAATATAGTTCAAATATTATATTAATAGATATACTATAGTTTAGAAAGGAAAATAAAATTACTATTTTTTTAAATGACTGAAAATTAGAAGAATATGAATGTGGTAGCCTTTACCACAGCCCACTTCTTCTTTCACTAATATACAAGTTTTTCAGTATAAATTTATACTCATAAGTTACTTTAATATATTCGTGAGTATTATTAAATCACGCTGTAATTTAAAATCTTGCACAAATATTTTATTCGAAAAATTATTCATCTATTAAAATAGAGTTTAGAAACCAACGAACTTATATTACTTATTTTTTAATAATAAAATATTAAATTTATTATGAATATATTTTTTAAAATTTAATATCTAATGATTAAAAAATTAGATAACACAATATTTTTTACTTAAGTAGAAAATACTTTCTTAAATCCTTTATATATAACTTTACTATCGAAATTGTGCTTCATAAATCACAACATAAAAAGTGCTTTGTAGATTTATTTTACTATTCTAGGAACTTATTTGTCGTATCTTTTTCGTGCTTATATTTTTTCTGTTTCTTTAGACGCGTTTGAAAACGGCAAATACGTTCATGTATATTAGTTGTGTTAACTGAAATCTAATTTTTGAAAGAGAAACTTACCACGTCTTGTTCTTATAGAAAAGATGTGCAATAACACAATACAAATTCGAAGCTTAATTGGTTCAGATAAACAGTGAGTCCGAATTTCGGATGTGAATTATTAATCCGAATTTGATTTTTACAGTTCCATTGAAAGTGAAGATTTGAAGAAATATCTCACACAAAATTTTATAATAAATAGAGATTTTCATGGTGGAGTAAAAAATTCGTTTGGTAGTAAAATTTTGACATTGATAATTTGTTATATTTTACTAATTAATTTTTATACATTTATTAACTTTATTCATTGTTAGAGATATAATGGTGGATAAGAAAATTTTCCTTTAGCAATAAAATTTTTGACATTGGTAATTCAATATGTTATACTAATTATTTTTCTATATTTTTTTTTATTTTATTCATTGTTAGAGATTCAACGGGACTGTAGTTACAAATTCAAATTTTAATTTAATTGTTCTAAAACCTTATAAATTAGGGCCGTGATATAAATATATAATGTGTGCATTTTGAGAAGACAAATCTAAAAAAATTGCCTTCGAGATTCTATATATGTATTTTTTGTTTCAACTTCTCTCTTTTCCATTTTCGTAACAATTAATTATAAATTATTTTTTTAAAGGAAACAAATTATCTATTGATAAAGGATCCGTTAATGTCTTGATACAAAAACTTTAGGAGGCCTTGAGGTGGCACCTCTGCCAAAAAACATCAGTTGAGAAAGAGGATCTTGCTAAGTTTGCTAAGTAGTCTGCGGCGCTATTCGCTTCACGTAAAATGTGTTTAGCATCAAAAAATTCAAAGAGAGACAAAAGTTTCCAGATATCTGTCATTATATTCTTGATCCTCCAAGGGCATGAAGCTTTGCTGCCGACGATGGAGATGAGATTAGCAGAGTCACATTCCACTCTTACTGCCTTCAGTCCTAAACGTGCGCACCTTGATATGCCACACCACAATGCCCATGTTTCTGCAGTCAGACCGTGGAAAATCTTCTAGTAGATATGCCTGCACAATAAAACCACCATTAGGAGCTCTCAACAAATAGCCTGCACCTCCTGCCTCCCCGGGTCCTGTGAAGGAGTCATCGGTGTTGAGTTTTACCCAACCTAGAGGAGGAGGTCCCACCTGATCCAGCGAGGATCATGGGGGGTCCCTCAAGACAGTGGTGATGTAAATATTCCTCAGTTTTAGCCTGCACTCTATGCCACACAGCATTGATAGAAGGAAGGGTGGAAGAGGGGTTGAAGCAGAGTTCATTTCTCATGTTCCAAATGGACCAGAAGCAAAAAGAAATGTAAGCTAGCAACTTATTCTTGGAAGATTGTGATAAGTGTGCACCCTCCTGGAGCCAATCACCTTGATCCCAGGTTGCCAAGTAGTTGAAGGTGAACGAGAAATAATGTTGTACAGTACCCCATAGCTGAAGACTAATAGGGCATGAAAAGAATAAATGTGTAATACTTTCACGATGGAATCCACAAAATGGACACGCAAGATTTGTTTGCTGATTAAAAATACTGATTCTATCCTTAGTTGGGAGGCGATGATGAGCAAGTTTCCAAAGAAAGTTATGAATTTTGTGAGGAACTGTGATAGACCAAATGAGTTTCCAACCCTTCCAGTTATCATCACCTGGTATGACAGGCACATGCTTATTAAGGAAGTTAAAATTGATTTCGCATTAGCAAAACCATAGGTATCAGGAACCCATATCCACTTATCATCCTTGGGACTTGCAGGCACATGAATGGATTCAATTATACTACATAAAGGAGTACCAAAACACAGATTCAGTAAATCAGAGTTCCAATTTGAATTATTCAACAGATCTGAAACACAGAGAGAGTGCAGAGGGAGGTTCACATTTACAAAGTTTGGCATTAAGATGAGGGGAGTACAGAAAATCCATGGATCAGACATAATATTTGTTGAAGTTCCATTGCTAATGTGTTTCTTTAGTCCCAAATTAATGTCTTGCAATGCATGTGTGATTAGTCTCCAGCTCCCTGCCATCTTGTTGTTCCTAAGGGGTGAGTTCTATGGGTGAATAGGGCCATATTTGTTAGTAACTAAGAGTGTCCAGTAGTCCTGTTTATCATTTAGAAGATTTAGAATTCTCTTAGCTAAAAGGGAGGATCTCACCAAAAAGGAGTTCTTAATACCTAGTCCCCCTTCATCCTTATGCTTCTGCACTGTTTCCCAGTTAATAAGGTGTGCAACTCTCCTACTGCCATCTGTAGACCATGGAAAACTTCTAGATTGTTTCTCAAGGGATTCAATGGTACCAGATGAGAGATAAATAGAACTCAAAGAATAATTTGGTATAGAGTTGAGTACTGATTTGATGATAGTGGTTCTGCCTGCTTGGTTTAATGACTTCATTTTCCAATTAGAAAGTTTGTTTGTAACTTTATGAGTTAGATAGGATTGCTCTCTGCAATTCATGAGTTTATAAGAAATAGGAACCCCAAGGTAGGTGAAGGGATATGATCCTATCTTCATGTTTAATATTGCCTTCACTCTAGCTTTCCTATTAATATTAAATTTGTTTGGCAAGTAGATTTCAGATTTGTTAGAATTTATTCTTTGGTTAGTAAGTTCTTCATATTGTTTAAAGGTGGATATTAATCTTTTACAGTTCTGAGATGTAGCTGCTAGAGTGATTAGAAGATCATCAGCAAAGAGGAGATGGTTGAGGGAGAAGGTACCTAGTTTAAATGGAGTTATTTTTCTTGTGAGTTCCTCTTCCTTCATCATAGAGGTGAATATTTGGGTTATCAATATAAATAAGTAAGGGGATATTGGGTCCCCTTGTCTGATTCCTTTATGGCTTTTGAATTGGTGGGAAGGTGAGCCATTTATAAGACACTTGAAGGTGGGAGAGGTAATACACAGTTTGATCCATTCTCTAAATCTGGATGGAAAATTCATCAGCTCAAGAACCTTTAAGATGGCTTGCCAAGAGACTCTATCAAAAGCTTTTTCCATATCAATCATAATTATCTTGTGTTTTTTCCTACCTTGCATCATACTACGTGCGAATGTTATCCTGAATTGACCTATTAGTAACATAGGCTGATTGGACCTGGTCAATTAGGATAACTAGTGTAGGTTTGAGCCTATTAGCAAGAATTTTTGCCACAACTCTATATAGTACATTACAGAGAGCTATAGGTCTATAATAAGATGTATGTTTTGGGTTGTTCTTTTTAGGGATGAAGACCAAAGAATGGACCAATCTGGGGGCATGATACCCTGATCAAAGAAGATTTTAATTGATTTAGAGATATCTGATCCTATTATATCCTAGTACTGCCTGTAGAATTCAACAGTGAAACCATCAGGACCAAGGGCTTTCCCTAGGGGCATGGATCAAAGACTAGACTTAATCTCTTGCTGGGTAACAGGGAAGGAGAGGTGGGAATGCCATGATTGTTCTAGCTGAGGAAGGTTGGGCCAATGGGATGAGATATGTGTGAGACTAGGATTTGGTGACCAGAGTTTCTCATAGTGTTTAACAAAAAAGTTGTTTGATGTGTTCTTCCTTTGTGAGGGTAGTTCCTTGATCATTTTGAATGGAAGTGATAAGATTTCTTCTTTGTCGTACTAGGGTGGATAGGTGAAAGAATTTAGAGTTATGATCCCCATCTGATATCCATTTGACTCTGGATTTTGACCACCACTTAATGCTGATTTGCCTCAAGAGGGCTGCATGTTGATTATAGAGTGATTTAAGTTTTAGCATTTCTTGATCAGACAACCCTGAGATGGCATCTTTTGTCTCCCAATGCTGGATTTCTTGCTTGGCCTTTTGAGCTCTATTCTCAAGCCTACCCAGGTCTTTCCTATTCCAGTGGATTGTTTGAGACTTTATATCATTTAGGGCTTTAGAGATATCTAAATTAGGATTAAGGCATTTGTGATGGTTCCAGACATCATAAACAATCTTCCTAGGTTGAGGGTATTCAAACCAGAAGTGCTCATACTTAAATTATTTTAATTTTCTAGAGGTGCTATTTGTGTTGAATAATAAAGGGGCATGATCTGGTGCACACCTATGCAGGGTGTCTAGAGCTAGGTTTGGGTACTTAATCAACCAATGTTGGTTGACTAAGAGTCTGTCCAATCTACATAAAATTCTAGCAGCACTAGTGCGGTTATTGCACCAAGTGTATTGAATTCCCTTCAGAGGTACATCATAAAGGCCCTGATCATGAATTAAACTCCTAAGGATCCTAATTGATTTAGAAACCTTAAAATGTTTACCCCCTCGCTTATCTTCAGGGTAAAGAATACAAGTCATATCGCCGATTAAGGCCCATGGGATATCGTCTAAGTTCAACTTCTTAAGTTCCAGCCAGAGTTTATTCTGTTCAATAGGATAGGCACTAGCATAAATGCAGGAGAGAAGGAAGGAGAAGTTATCTACTAGAACTACTAGAACTACTAGATCTGGATGATGTTGCTTGATTAGATCTGAGAGGCGGTCCTTTGCTTTGCTCCTAAAGGCACCTCGACAATTCCATGAAACGATCTTCATTTGAAATTGGATAGTTTCTGCGGAGTACTGCTTCTACCCGCATCTACGATCTGCACCGGAATAAGATTACTTGCATTAGTTTCGACAGACAATGTCGGAGCACTTACCTGTTCCTGGCACTTGTAAACTCTCTTTGCCTTGAGTTTTGAGGTAGGAGGAGGAGGGGAAAATCTTTGTTGTGCTTTCCTGCTTCTTCTACTCTCCACTCTTGTAAAAGGGATTAGGTCGGTATCAATTTCCTCTTCCTCAGACTCATCTGATCTGGTGGCTATGTTGTCCACTCTGAGACGCTCCTGAACTAAGGTCGTCAGTAGCTCGTGTGGGAGTGGTGTATCCTTCTCCATGGTCTGTCCTCCCGGAGGGTTTGTTGAAGAGGTGCCTGCAGATCTCATAAGGATAGGATTATTTGCTGGAGAGTGAGTGGGCTGCGATCTTACCTGAGGCAAACCCTTGGTCTCACGTGAGTCCATGTGAGGGATGAGTGTCTTGGGACTATGCGAAGGTAGATCACGTGCCACTCTTGATCTTGGGGAAGCACGTTTAGGAGTCTTTTGAGGGGAGATAATGTCTTGCGGCCCACTTGCTTGTTGGGACATGTGTTCACGGCTATCCGTTAGGGTGTTGATCACCGCCTTAGCCGTTGGATTTGCTGCATTTTTCTGTCGGATGGATCAGATTCGAGTTAGTTAGGGCATGGACAGTACCACTGAGCGGTTCGACATCTTGATCCGTAGCTCGGACCGATTCAGGGTTTGGACGGCGACTCATCGGGTGTCTCGTCTCTGTCATGGGAGGTCATCGCCGACGGGGAGGGATCGATCTCATCCAATTGCCATAGAGGAGGGGTTCTAAGGCGGATTTACCAGCCTTGACATCCATCATCCTCTCTGGGCAGGTGGAGATTATATGCCCGACTCTGCCACAGCCAAAACAAAATTGAGGAATATTATCATATAGAAACCTTTGGAAATATCGATTACCATCCGATGACCTAATCCAGATGCCCTGCTTGACCGGTGCTGACAGATCGAGCTCTATGCAGACTCTTGCAAACTTGTTGCGCTCTCCCTTGATAGTGTGCTCATCCACCTTCAAGGGCTTGCCGAAGTGGGTGGCTATGCGCATGATAGATGCATTGCTTGACAGTTCATAAGGCAGACCTGGTAGTTTGATCCAAACGGGTGATGAAGTGAGTTGTTCTTCAAGGGGACGGAAGAAGGGCTTTGGGAGTGTGACGTGCAGGACATTCCTTCATAGATCCGGGCCATTTGTGAGCACACGTTCGCGAGCCTTAGGATCTACAAAATGAAATAAGAAAAAGGAGTTAGCGAGCTCTGTGATTCTTACTGGAGAGTCGAGTGACCATATCTGTGTTAGATCTTCGCAGAGATTCTCTAGATGCGGAGAGGCGTAAATCAAGCGACCCATCAGGGATGAAACGAGTTCTTCGGAGCGCTCTGCCACATCCTCCAGAGGAATGGCAACTTCTTCTACAATGGAATTTTGGAGGCGCTTTAACTGCTCCTTTGAAAGATAAGGCACATTGTTAAAGGGAGGATCTTGTGTTGATGGAGAAGATCTATTGCGGAGCGCATTGATGTAACTGCGAACTGGAGGTTTTTGCAGGAGCGGGGGGAGTGGGCCAGCAGATCCAGTTTGGATGTTAGGTTGGGGGAGAGATGTAGAAGGAGGAGGGTGAGGGGGGTGAGGGTCGGGAGGCTCCATAGATAGAGATAGACGATGGTCGGGGACTGACAATAAATTACCCTTCAATTATAAATTATAATAATAAAGCAATATCCCTACAGAAAAGCATTGAGATGTCAAATTTTGACTGTACTGCGCCGTAGGATTCACCAACCTGATCTTTGGTGCCATCAATTTAGTTTGTCTTTGTTTTTTTTTCCTTTTATATATTTTATTATCACTCAATATCTAAGGGGATGAGATTCTCAAAAAGGAAACCTTTTACCAAATCGTTTCATCGATCGACTACCAATATACATGGTGATTTTCTATTGCCCATTTCAGAAAGGCAGACTTGTCTATAATCTTGGCATTTATAGTACAATAATATATAAACCACGAAGCACTATGCAATATATCACTTCTTTTGACCTGTTGCATGCCATTATTAGCCTTCGACACCCCCGCCCCAATGTCTATATATTTTTTTTCACGCTTTTCTATAAGAATATTCGTTTACTAGTTTCTATAAAATAAAACACTCATGAAGGCCAACATTGTTTGACCGGAAAGCCGTGTGGTGCCGCAACAAGACCCGTTTAGTCCAACCTCTTCAATTCGTACAATTAATCACATGTGAATGGTTCAAATATTAAGAGTTGAATCATATATATATATATATATATATATATATATATATATATAATTTTCTAAAAAAATATTATTATTACTATTAGAATTTAAAAATATTATGTTTTATCTTTTCATATACATGTAAACAATCAACGATCATGATTCTTTTAGTTTATACGAAAATGCATTGCATGTATACTCAGTTGCATTTTTATAAGAAAGTTGACACCGTCGAATTATCTTCTAAATTTGAAAGATATAAAGCTAGTAAGCTTATCCTTCTGGATATTTTATTTTGTTAAAAATAGAATCAGAATAGTTAAAAGCTACGTTACATACAAGTACAAAATACATATCAGACCGCTTACATATATAATTACCCTATAGAAAAAATAAATCTGTTAATAATAGTCAATTCTATTGGCTTGAGAAGGCAACCTTGGTCTCATATATCGTATTATGAATATAATAATAAATATTATAATACGAAGCTCTGCAATCTGCATGCAAGCTGTATAACACCTTTTGACGTGAAGAGCCTCAGCATGAAGGTTCCTCCGCCTTCCTGTGAAGGTTCTATATAAGGATCATTAGAGCACCCTGTTCTTTCCAACTCGCTCCAATACATTGCCTTCGACAATTCCAAAAACTTGTTCGACATGGCGAATCAAATGCCAAGCTTCGTCCTCCACCTCCTCCTCTGTTGCCTCTCGTTGCCTCTGGTTCTTCTCCAAGCACAGCCGTTCGACTACCCTTCGGCCAAGCTCTCCACTCGATGGACCAACAACAAGAACGCCCTCCCGCACACCGTCACCTTCGTGGACGGCACTCAGGTGCGCAACATCCTTCTCCATGGCGTCAACAATGACCCCTTCTTCGGCCCCACCTTCGCCTGCGGCTTCTTCTGCAAAGGTGCCTGCGACTCCTTTCTCTTCGCCGTCTACATCGTCCACGTGAACAGCGGCGCCGGCATGGTCAATCCAATGAACGGCGCCCCTCAGGTCGTCTGGTCCGCCAACCGGAACCGCCTCGTCAAGGAGAACGCCACCGTCGAGCTCACCGGCCTCGGCGACTTGGTCCTCAGAGATGCCGACGGCGCCGTCGTGTGGGCCACCAAGACGGCGGGCAAGTCCGTCGCCGGCGTGAGCATCACCGAGTTCGGCAACCTCGTGCTGCTTAACAGGCAGAAGAACGTGGTGTGGCAGTCGTTCAATCATCCCACGGACGCACTGGTTTGGGGGCAATCCTTGCGAGAGGGGCAAAGGTTGACGGCGAACAGCTCTGCGACGAACTGGGCGCAAGGTCCGTACTACCTCACAGTCGATAAGGGCACGCTGAAAGCGTTCGTTGGATTAAATCCACGCCGGCCAACACTTTACTATTACCGCGCGCTCGGTAAGAACAGCAAAGTTGCGACGTTTAGGAATGGCAGCTTCGGACCCTTTGCATTGAGCAGCGCAACATCGATACAGTACATGAGGCTCGAGTACGACGGGCACTTGAGAACATACCAATGGGCGTCCGGTTGGCAGAAACTTGATGATGTTTTGCCGCACTGATGAGGTTTGAGCTTGTTCCATGATGGTCTCAGGTTCCAAGGGAAAATGTTAGATTGTGTTTTAATAATCTTGTGCAATAACAGAACTGTTATGTAATGCTCTCCGAGAAATATATATCCTCTGCAAATATAAAATAAATTATGTTATTATACAAAAGATTTCTCATTTGCAAATATAAAATTAAAATTATATCATTATACAAAAAAAATATATTTTAACATATCACCGCACATGATCAGATCATGAGACATCAGACAATATTATTGTTTGTTTGTTCTATTAAGTAGAATAATTAGATCGATAAATATCGATAGATTTGATTGGCTTAATTTTAATTGTTAGTCGAATTTGACTGATTCAGAGTCTACTATGCATTGATTTTACTACCGACCATGAATCATCCGTGTTTGATTCAAGGTCGAGCTGGCGATGGTCCGGCCCAAACAATATTTTCAAATCCATGAAATATAACGAATTATTTTTAGAAGAGAGCATTAACGATTTGGGGTTATTAACTCTACTAATTTAGATGAGGATAGAGCATTAAAGACTTTTCAAGCATTTATAGAATTAGATTTGTATTCCCACACCCTATCCTCACCCCCGATGATCACGTGTCTTTCAAGATGTGGTGCAATAAAGTTCATAGCGAGCTCTACCATCTCTAACGGTGTGTTGCAATTCATAGTGGTGGCATTACGGGCCTTCACGTTCAGCTATAATTCGCAATGATTGTGAAAGGCCATCATTATCACTTCTTCATCCAGTTACTCGTGACCGGATATTATGGCCCCGTTTGATTGCCAGAATACTGTTCACAGAATAATTTTTTTTAATCCATTAGATAGTCCAGAGATATTAATCCACCAAGAATAAACTTAATCCAGCCTCATACAAGAATATTGTAGTATCTACTTTTTACTTGTTGTTGTATTTAATGCAGTGGAGTCCACTAACTTCAAAATAAGGGTGTTTGGATGAAAATTGGGGATAAGACCTTAATCCCGATCTTATTCTCCAACCAAACAGAATCTATAAGACTACAATATACTATTATTTGACAAAAATAATAATAGTATTATCTATTTAAAGACGTATTAAGTGGGCGTTGTCCTACTTTCGTCGCACACAATCAATGTATATATATATTTTCGATATAATCATAAACACCATAAAAATATGTAGATCTATTTTTTTAAAATTCATATCAAATATTTTTTATGGGACTCAATATTGTATGTATACACCTAATTGTGTAAGCATAATTTTATATTATATTATATTATATTTATTATATTATATTATATTATATTGAACGATTATGTACTCTAGCTACTCGATTTCGACACGAACGTAGAAAATCTATCTTCAAACAACATATTTTTTTTTATTTTTTGTGTTATTTCTTACTATCGTTATCTTTTTTGTTCTTCTAATTATCCTTTAACATCTCATAATGGCACCCATTATAAATTAATTAACTTTACAGAATATTTTTAGTATGTGAGTATTAAGAAAATTATTAGGAGGATGAATTAGGAGGATATAATTTTTTCATAAGATTATTAACATTCAACTCGGTATATCATTTTGAAGAGAGAGACTTGAGGAACTTCAGTTTTGAGGATTAGTTCTAGTACCCCAATGGGACAAGCTTATTCATAATATCATTAAACCGAATAAACAATATCGCTAATATATTCATTAATTTTAATTTTAAAAGATTATATTGATGATTGAGAATGTTAAGTATAAACTTTTTGACTTTGTCAATTCTTTCATGAAGAATTCATGAGTGATAATTAATTAGTTTTTGTTAAATTTCATGAGAGGTTTTATAAGTTAAAACATGGTTAAAGTCAATAGAATCAAAAGCACGACATAAAAAAGTTTTCCTTCAATCTAATTTAACGGACGGTGAATTTGATAAAATAACAAAATTATTTTTGATAATATTCTAAATATCAATACCAGTGGACAATTGGTCAATTGACCTTGTCGAGAGAAATACCCGATGATATCATAAATGTTATCCAGATTGATTATTTTATCAGGAGACTTGACTCCATGCCCAACCTCCACACAAATATTAAATGATGAATGCCAAACCTGCCACTTCTATTTCTAGAAAACAACTTGAACTGTATCATGGCCTCGGTCCCAATCCTATTTGCTAGATTTTGCTTCTACTTGTCCCACGTAATCCAGAAATTAATTGGAAGTCCAATTATATATTTGCCTCAACTTTAATGACCACAAAATAGGTGCTACTACAATTGGACTAATTTCGTTAATTACCTACAACCCTCTAACTTGTATCGTATCAATTAAACTATCCACCTTAGTTAATATACATACAACATCACTATTCCGAAACCAAAGTCGAAGGAAGATTTGAAAAGTAGAAAAGTTGAGTAGCGGTGAAAATTACTCGTTGCAGTTGTCAACTTGAGATAGCCTTCATTCCATACGTAGACTTTGCGTAACACTTCAGATTTTTAAAATAAATAAAAATAAAATAAAGAGATGATAATATAAGAAAAAATATAATTGGTTAAAATTAGAAAAATAGTTTGAATTAAAGTCAAATTATTATATTTTCTTATCAATTAAATACTCTTAATTCTATACTAATTATTTTTAAAATAATCTTAATCACATGAAAGATTATCTTATAGAATTATAGTTATATACAAAGTCAGAATTTTATTTGCATTCAAACTTCATCTAGGAATAAATTTTCTTCCCTATTAATAGGACATAACTCATCCTCTCACCACATTATTTTCTCTCTCAAACTCAATGCATCAAAAGTTGTTTCTCTCTCTCCCTCTCCTTGGCGGCGCTGGAAGGAGAAAATGCCAACACGGACCGTGTCAACAGGAGATGCGAGCCGTGTTGTCAAGGAAAAGGAAGAAGATGGATCATGCCAACAGACCACGTTTCAACCAGGCATCGGAACACTGTGAAGACATGGGAAACGGACCGTGTCCGAGGAGGACATAGATCGCGTCGTGCTTCTTCCTTCGCGTCCGACGGAAGAATGACTAATCGTCAGAAAATTAAGGTATGTAACTAGGCGGATCAACTTTAGGATCTTTCATATATGTATGCATGATAAAAGAAAATGGACTGGGTCACCATAGACAACATCCGTGTTCATCCTGATGAAAACGGCAATCCAAACCCCAATAGCAAAACGGTCTGTGTTATGTTGAACGTGGTCCGTGCTTTCATTGTAGAATACTCAAACGATCGTGTTCGCCTGAACACTACCTAACCAGGTACCCAACACGGGCCGTGTCACACATGACGCGGGTCGTGTCCCGGGATGATTGATGTAATGTTCGATTGACTGTTTGAACTTGATTGAGGTAGGACTAGTATTTTGCTCATGTGAACTTAGCATTATAGATAATTGCAAGATAAAATATGTAATTGATTGTGATTGAAATGAATTTCATGAAGAGGAAGGCCCCGACACACTAGAAATTTATTCTCTCATGTTTAGGGTCTCGTACCCTCCTGTTTAGAAATTTGTCCCTCCTGTTTAGGGGTTCATCCCCTCCTGTTAGGACCTTGTGACCTCCTGTTAGAATTTTATGCCTTCTTGTTTACTTGATGGGTCTAAGATTGACCCCATGGCCTAGCTAGTCATCCTAGTGCCGAATCGTTGAAATCTTCATGAACTAATAACTGCTCATTACTGACTGAATTAAAAGATGATACTGAGATAAATGAAAAGAAGTATAATGAATTGAGTCTGAATATAATGATGTCATGTGTACATCATGAGTTGGTGTAATTGATGTTCTTGTTATTGTTACTGAAAAGAAAGATTGTAAAGAAATGATGAAAGAATTGACAATTATTGATGCCTCACATTATTACTGTCTTCAAAATGAAAGAGATTGATATTGATGAACCGATATCACTGAAAGGAAAATATAAAACAAAGTAAAAGAAAAGGTAAAGTAACTAAAGGCAAAGCTAATATTTATAAAGAAGACTATATGATAGAGAACTCCTTTACTGATATCTTCATATATAATTTACTTTATTAAATCATTATCCTTTACATATTGGGCTTCATAGTTCATGGGAGGATTGTCTTCTCTGCATTTTGATTCTGCAGGCGAATATATACAAATAGATGATGGTTGTAAAGCGATAGCATGATGATGTTCATGATAAGATGACTTGCACATGGCATAGGTCCTACTTATAGGTCAAGTATTGACTTTCGCATTGACATGTTCATAGCATTGAGTGGATTGGTTATTATATTGTTCCTAAAGTTACTATTTTATTATGTGGCAAGGTCTGTTTTTTGAGGCGTTACACTTTGAGAACGTGATTATACGTAAATATGACACAAAAAAAATATTCAACTCAGGCATAAGGTAAAACATGATTGACACTCCTAATTTTTTATGTTAAGAGATGTCAAAAAGATATGCACACAATTCTCACATTAAAAAATGCTTCATTATCGGAGGTGCAGTAGTGTCTCATCCATTAAACGGGCAATAAATATAGCGACAGTTCCCCCTATTAATTGGTCGCCCCTCCTTAGGTGTCAGGTCCCCCGGCTATTTTTAAGTCTCAAAGCCAGTGGGTAGCATCTTTTTTCATTACAAAAAGTTTACAAAAATAAAGACTGAAAATAACGGGTAAACATATCTCATATCTCACTAGTCGAAATTAAAATCGAGACTTTTTTATGTTTAAATAGATAGTATCTTGCCTTTATTCTTGAATATTTATTTGTTATTATAATCTAACCACAAACCCTTATTCGATTTGATTCAGTTTAATATAAAATAGAAATAGTGTCTGAACAAAAAAGAATCGGTTTGAACCGAATGAAACTGCATCCAACTCTATAACTAAAAAAAACAAAAACTCAAATTAATCAAGGAGATAAACTAAAAATAGAAAGTAATGATAAGAAAAAGAAGGTAAAAGAGAGGCCAAACATTTCAATCAAGGATATATAAAATCAAAATGGAAAGAAAACAACATTAAAACCGAAAGTAAAATGGAAAGGTCATAAACATTATAGGAGAATTAATATAATACAAAATGGAAATATACAAGGGAAGTTTAAATATAGAAAGAAAGTAAAAGAAAAATAGCAGAAAAATTTAGTAGTGATTTGAGGTAAAATAAATTAATAAATTATCACTAGCGTTAAATAATATATAAAAATTTTAATTTTAATTTATCAAGGGCGATTCTTTAGTAAATATGGACTTTTAAAACTTACTATATAACAATTTTATGTTAATATTTGTTTGTCAATAGATTACTAATAATTTTATTATATCATATGATATTATATTATGCTAGATATTTATAATAATTATAAAATAATATATTTTAATAAACTATGGTTCATTTAATCGAATCTGATTCAATTTGGAACCCAATTGATATTTTGATTTGATCCCCAATTCGATTATAAAAATATTTTTCCCCTACTCATCGAAAAGTATAGAGAACTTTTTAAACCCATCCGTCCATACAGTCTGATTAATTTGTTTTTAATGTGCTCGGATTTGATCGCATTTTCATCTTAATTCGACATATTTTAATTGCTTCTACGTCAAAGACGATAATATTTTGGAAGCATTGTGTTAATTTTTATTTATATATGTTCTTGAGTCCCAAATGTCAACTTTGACACATGAACGAATGGTCGATCTCATGCCATAATTGTCATTACATATTATTGGACAATTTATATTTCTTTACAAAAAAAATCATTTAGTAATACATAAGTTATATGCCCGATAATTTCTATCATCTTATTTATTATCTAAAAAATTAATAAATAACGTATATTTTTTTATTAAAATACTTACAAATGAAATAATTAAGTTTACATATTTATATAAATTTAATTTAAATTATTTGAACTTAAATTACAAGCATATACCTTAAACTCATTAATTTATACATCAAACAAATATATAAGTAGTAACAATTTTCTAAAACTCGTAATAGAAATTTAATAATAATCATTATTATATTTTAATAATTAGTTATTTATTTTTATAATATATGAATAATAGATTATAGTTAATTAATTAATAATACTAATATTAAATTAGAAGAAATAATAATAATTTATTAATGGTAAAGATAAAATAAGAATATTATTATACTAATTAATAATTATTATACTAATTAATAAATATAATTGGTTATTATTATTGTTTATTTAAATTTTAAAGGACAAAAATGAAAAAATGATAATAAATTATCACTCAAGTGACAATCTTGATCATCACTTCTGTCATGAGCAATCTAGATTTCCACTTTATAAGCAATCTATATTGTTGACAATATAGATTGTCTATACAATTAAAATAATAAATAAATAAATATGGTGAATCTAGATTATTTAATATAATATTATCATTAATATGAAAAGATTATCTTTACAGAAACGTTCCTAAAGTGTCAATTCTTTGAACCTTACGACATTAAGAGTTTACCTTGACAAAATGAGTCAATAGAATGTATAATCTTATATGAATTAGACTCAATTTGACATGTACTACTAGTTCAAATAGTTAATAATGGATAATGATTAATAATTAGCTAGTAGCGAGTTAATTAAAAAATTTAATAAAAAAATAACAAATGCAAAGTTTAAATACGTTGATAAACTTAAAATGACAAAAAATATAAATAATTATTTAAATAGTTTGCATTATTATATTTATCCTACATTAAATAACTTATTTTATTTTAACTATTTAATATTAATAAATAGTAATAAAATAAATAGTTAACCAACTAATTTATAAATTAATAAAATAATAGTAAATAATGAAGTTGTTATATGATATAAAATAATAAGTGCATATAAATAATAAGTAACAATGAAATATTTTGAGAATATATTTGAAAATAAAATTCAACACACTAGTAGCTATTCTAGATGTTGGTCTTTCAATTATCCTAAAATAGTGAGTTTCAATCATTTGTCATTATTACTAATTGTACTTATGCTAGTGCAGAGTCTAGGCACTATTTTAAAGGTGTGTTAAACAATGCCTTAGAATTTTAAATTTTACTCATAAATTAATTTAATTATTTTTGCAAACTCTTATAGAGTATATGAATCTATATGATTTTATGAGTTTGTACGATTATATATATATATATATATATATATATATATATATATATATAT